>JBAMBO010002004.1:0-68522 GCA_037044535.1 Lordiphosa magnipectinata
AATCCAGAATCTAAGACCCATTAGCCTTCTTCAAAATATAAGCAAAATATTTGAAGTCTGTATAAATAACATCATTACCGAACACTGTGACCTTAACAATATTAAAAATGACAAGCAATTTTTATTTCAGCCTGAACATTCAACAATACATGCGATTAACTGCTTAGTATCTAATATCTACAGGAAATGGAATAAAAAGGAATGCACGGGAGCTTGTCTTATTGATCTAGAAAATGCGTTCGACAGTGTGTGGATCAAGGGCTTAATGTTTAAATTGATCAAATACAAGTTTCCACTTCTAATATTAGTACTAATCCATAATATGATCAGCCAAAAAGACTTTATAGTTGAAAATGCAGATAAAAGAAGTTCAAAAAAAATTCAAAATAGTTAACGGCTCACAGCAAGGAACTGTAAACTCCCCAATCCTTTTCAACTTAAATCTACACGATCTTCTAAAAAAAATAGACCAAAGCTTAAAATAGCTTTTGTCGACGATATAATCATTTATCATGCTGACAACACTGTAGACAAAATTAACACTGAGCTACAAAAAAAATACGACGAAGTTAGTAGATACACAAAATACTGGCACTGAAGCATAAATATAGATAAATGTGAAACTATACTGTTCAGACCCCCAGTCAAAAAGTGTAATAGCAACATCCGCAAAAACTGGAAATCTTTTGGCATTAGATCCCAAAACAGTACTTCAATCATTGAAACAAGTAGTTCCGTAAAATACTTGGGGCTAAAGGTAGATAAGTTTCTCTTTGTCGATAAACACCTAAAAGACCAGCTAGCCAAAGCCAAGATAGCATTTCAAGCAAACAGAAAATTATTCTACTCGAAACACGTCAAGCCACAAGTAAAAATACTAATGTATCAATGCGTAATTCGACCCATAATAACTTATGCTTGCGCTATTTGGTTCAACATTTCACCTTCATATATGAAGAGAATCAGAACCTTTGAAAGGAGATGTCTTAGAACTTGCTTATCGATGCACAGAACGCCACACAGCGAGTACACCAAGTACTACTCCAACAAAAAACTATATAATAAAGCAAACATAATAATAATAGACAACTTTATAATAAAAATCATAAGAAATCACATTCAAAAAAGCTTTGCTTGTGATAATAACAACCTTATCCTGGCACCATATCATGTTAGTCAAAAATATATAACAAGCACACTAGAAAATGGTTTTGTGCCACCAGAAGCATTTCTTTATTTAGATAGCATTAATTATATTCAAAACAGAGAAGGCATTCCCATAGTCTACCACAGGTTCAGAAGAGCAAAATATAAAAAAGTAAAATTAAGCCCCTTAGAAATTAATGAACTTAGATTTAGCCAAACCATTTCTAAAAGAGATGGTATTATCTTTCAAAAATACTCCATTATGTATTGGTGGCGCAACAACTAGCCTAATATAGTTATTATCTACATTTATTACTTTTTCTTTTACTTCTTTTATATACACCAAAAAAACTTTAAAAATTAATGTAATGTTTTGGTTCTTTCTTTTTTCATTACATAACAAACATATAGATACATTATCTTTAATAGCTTAAGTATTTTGTAAATATAAGATACTAAACTAAAAATAAAAAATAAATATACATATTTAATTACTCATCTCCAATACTTTTTAAATGCATGCGATGCTGTTTCCGAAATTATTCCACATATTATTGCCTTTGACATTCTAAACTTGTATGAGAGGGATGTCATGCCCAATAGCGCAGTGTCACTGCTAGTCTATCGCCAGGTGAAATGGACTCACGAAAAGTCGCCGTCTACTTTCTCCCAACAAAAGAGCTGAACGATGACAACCCAAATGAAGCGCACATAATTTATAAACTTGTGCGGAATACTACGCAACTCTGCATTCAACTTGGCAAACATTCCTTTTTTCACTCGAGTCAAATTAATTTGGTCGATCCATCATGAGCGATTTACCTTGAGTTCATCATCATCTTCGCCCAGCACACACAACGCAATAACAGCACACGCCACTAGCTCTGTTGCCTTTCGCGCATTCATTTCTTGCAGCTAAAAAGTTTTATTTAATTACAATTAAAACTAGAAAGAAAGTCGGTCAAGCCCGACTATAACATACTCTGTACCCTTAACGTCGCAGCTCGCATTTGCTCTCGAGTTATACGCGCTAATCTCTAAGTTTCACTCTCTCTCTTTCTCTCTCTCTCTCTAAGATTGCCTCTCTTGAACGGAATGCTGTGGTTATGGGTGGTGGTGGGGGGTGTTAACTGGCCGTTTTTTGCTCATAACTTTAGTATCGTTCATCCGATCTTTATCATTGCTTAAGCAAATCGATAAATAATTTTGATTACTAGATATCTCTAGAAGGTACGAATCATCTATCATTAAAACTGTAGGAGATATGAAGTTTTTTCCAAATTGCGGGGGCGAGAGGGGGCGTGGCAAAAATTGAAAATAAACTTGATCTGCCTGCAAGTATAAGAAATATATGTCCCATACATGTCAAACCTCTATCTTTTACCATCTCTGAGATCAGTGCGTTCATACAGAAGGACTGACAGATAGACGTGGCTATATCGAATCGCCTGTTCATGCTGATCAAGAATATATATACTTTATAGGGTCGTAGATGATTCCTTCTGGCTGTTACATACTTTTGCACAAACTTAATATACTCTAAGTACCTTTGGCACCTGCACTCTACTCGGCAACCAAATTCAAACAAAACTGACATCTTCTTATTAAGAAGGTCCAATTTATTTGTTACCTTACGTCAGACTTTGGCTTAGTGTAATTTCTGTTACTTTAAGACATTTACTAAAGATAAATGCTTAACCTAAGCTCTCGTGTAAAATGGAAATTGAAAGTTCATATGCCATTAATCGATGTTAAATAATGTTGATAAGTGTGAAACAAACTGTTAGCAGAAGTGTTGTATAAAATTTTTTCTCTCACAAATAAAAAGTTCCGGAAATTCGTAATTCGATATCAACGATCAAAGATGTCATTTATTTTTTCCGCGAATCATTTACCAGTAAAAGAATATTTTAAACATTCCTGATCTGTGAGAAACGCGTTGGTAGCATTGGAATTTTTAAGCATCACTTCCAAATGATCGTCGACGGACTAGAAAAACTGTCTATAGAAGGAAACTCTGGTACCAGATCAACTGCTTTTCAGCTGCATTTTGCCAATACACAGTCAACTTTTATCATATGTTTCTTCATTATAGCCAAATATTCTGCGTACCTTGAACCAGTGGTTAATGTTCTACAATCACAGAGATTGGATCTTATTTAGTGCACGAACTACATTAAGAAAGGTCATCGATAAAATTTAGATTTCATAATATCGAAAATTCATGGTGATGCTAAATTGAACTCTGAAGATCTTCGGAGTTGAGCTCCGAACTGCGAAAATTTAAAACCATTGTTCAAATCATTCTGCATCGTATATGGTTGAATTTTGTCAGAGATAGCTATTGATTCCATACTTGGACTCGTTGCTTACTTCGCTCGAAAACAGATTCGCGGATGAAAACTTGGAAGAATTTGTATTATTTCAGTTACATCCGGCAAACATGCTTTAAATGAATCTTGAGCATTTCGTAAAAACATCTAAAAACTTGTCCGGACTATCGAAGAAGCTGAATTGTGGTACGATCACTGGAATTCAAAGAATATGAGCACAGAGTATCTCACGAAACTAGAGCTGTGCTATGTTGTACAAGAAGCAGACGATTTTGTCCCAATAACAAAGATCGCTCTTTGTATTGCTCTAGTTCTGCCTTGTACCACATCCTCGATCGAAAGAATTTTCAGCACATTGAGAAGGGTGAAAACTTGACTTCGTTCAACCATAACGGCAAACCGTTTGAATGGTAAATACAAAATAATTTAAATACCAAAATGAATTAAAAAACTAACCATTTGCAATACAATGTTTGTTTTCAGGACTATGCATGCTCAGAGTTCACAGAAAAACTGTGAGAAAAAATTAGAAGTGCATTGAAAAAGTGAAGTGAAGTTATTGAAAAATTTGCTGAGGCTCCACGACGTTTAACTTTAATCTAAATACCTCGGTTAACCTTAACTTATTAACAACATAACAACAGAATCAACATTTAATGTAAAAACGCGACAGAATTTAAAAAAAGAGTGAACAACATTGTGTAGAAAGCGGCCACTCACCAAATTTTGAGGCAGCGACAATTTTGTAGTTTTGCCCTGAAGACGGTTGCCAAAGAGCAACAGAAATATATCGGCAAAAAGAAACATAAAATGGTTTATTCTGTCATCCTGACCTCGAGCCGGCAAATATACATCTACAATTAGAAAGGTCGCCAAATCACAATTGCTTAACTTATTAATCAAATTAAATAAGTTGCTTAGACTAAATAGTCGAACTTCTTTAATACGAAGTACCAACTGAGATGTGATGACAAAATTCTTGTGTCCTTTGATGTTGTGTCCCTGTTCCCCAGGACACCCAGCAATGGACACCATTAAACAAAAAAGGCCAAAAATGAAAGAGCATTCTCAAATTCCCAGACAACTTTTCATGGACATAGCAAAATTAAGCATTATAGAGAATAAATATGTTAAATTTAAAGACAAAATATACATGCAGCTAAAAGGAATGCCCATGGGATCCCCAGCCTCACCCATTATAGCCGACATAATTATGGAGGAAACTTTTAGAGAGCACAGTCAGGAAATTAAAGCATTAACCCAGAGTACTCACAAAATACATTGATGATTTGTTTGCTATAGTGAAGGAGGACGAAATGCAAACTACTCTGGAGACGCTGAATAACAATTACAGAAACATTAAATTCACATTAAAACTTGAGGAAGACGGAAAATTACCTTATTTTGACACCACAATAAATAGACACGGCAACATTTTAAAAACAAAATGGTACATGAAACCAACAGCCTCCGGAGGGATCATCATCTTTAATTCAATACATACAAGAAGCATGATAATAAGTACGGCACTTGGGTACATTCAACGAATGACTAATATCAGCGACACAACATATAAGACAGCCATAGAATCTGAAATAAAAGTAATCGTCTCCTCCCTATGTGGGTAATAGATTCATTCTCGAAAAGACACAAAAACGTAAATAAAAGAATAATACAGGCACCTAAAAATATACCGATCACTCACATATGTACGTACCCAAACCATACCCCTATCAGTTGAATGGGTCTAATTGTATTTTTAGCCCTGTAATCAATGAAAGCTCTCTCCTTTGTGATCTTAACTCTGTTAAACAATGTCAAGAATGTCATTTACAAGATACCATGCGAAGGATATAAAGACTTTAGTTGCAACAAAATCTACATAGGAACGACAAAATCCAAATTGAAGACCCGCATAGCCCAACATAAATCTGACTTCAAGCTACGACATCAAACACACACATACAAAAAACTGCGCTTGCGATCCATTGTGTCGAAAGCGGCCACTCACCAAATTTTGAGGTAGCGACAATACTACAGCAAGCGCTACACATTAGAAATGTTGCACATCATAAACACACCAACAGACAGGAGACTCAACTACAAAAAACTGACATTAAGAACTGCGCTCACTTATACAGACACATACTCGCGAACTGACTAATTAGTTGAAGACTCCACGTCACACAGTGCAGATGTGTAAAAAATGGTACGTAAACTGTTTTTGTGAATTTTGTCAAATGATTGTATGTTGAATATTGGTGCATATTTTTGTTGGTTTACCCTGAAGACGGTTGCCAAAGAGCAACCGAAATATATCGGCAAAAAGAAACATAAAATTGTTTTTTCTATCATAATGACCTCGAGCCGGAAAACATACATCTACAATTGGAAAGGTCGCCAAATCACAATTGCTTAACTTATTAATAAAATTAACTAAGTTGCTTAGACTAAATAGTCAAACTTCTTTAATACGAAGTACCAACTGAGACAAAGGTCGAGTTATAGAGACTTCGATTTGAAAAGTTTATTTAATTGAACAATAAACGCTATTGCCACCAACTTAAAAAAAAAAGGATGGTCATCTGATTTCGAGCAACTTTTGTGATATAAAATTAACAATCAGCGAGTTTAAGAACTAAAGAACGTTATATTTTAGAATATTTTGAAGTTTATTTCAATTTGTTTTTGCCAAACATCATAACTTCATAGCTTCCCATTAAACATTTACAGTAAAAAAAATTGTATAAATTGCCTATCTATCTGAAATCTATGGCCACATTTTTTTAATCAGTTGTAAAACTTTTCAATGTTTGCATGTTCAATATGCTAAGCACGTTTGCTAACCCTTCAAGTAAGAAATAAAAAACAAACCAATAAATCAAAGAAAAAAGGGCTAAACCCATTCATTAAAAACTCACCTCCTTCTTCCTTCCTTCCTTCCTTCCTGTGGGCCTATACATTATCCCTATACATATGTGAAATGTCATACTAGAAAATTTATGAAATCACTTGACAGTATGAGAGAGTTATCCCTAGTCGTTGTGCGCCTTAATTAGCTCATAGAAGTGCAACGTGGCGTATGATTAACACGCGACTAATGAACGTCGTAGTCATCGTTGTGCCATTACTGATTGAATTAAAACTGAGTTTTGGACTCTTTCATAGTCAATAGAGAGGCTTTTAAACTATTTTCCTGATTTCCAATTCCTAAACTCCCCAAAGTTGCAGCCAACTGGAAAATATTGCGATTAACAGCAGGTGGGGCCACATTAATGAGCCACGCCCAGTGCCCATTAGTACCAACAACACACACACACACACACGCACGCAAATTGGTGACTCTAAGCTTAATTGATATGCCTGCCATTGACAGGGCTGCATTTTGTAATGAGCTCGAAATAATTTCATGTTGGCCTTTATATGTATAGGTACAAAAAGCTCTCTAAAAACACCCAAAATCATTTTCCATGCGGCTCAATAAATTGCATAGATTTTATACAAAAAAAAAAAAAAACAAAATTCAAAGGGAAAGCAAAAAGTTGAAAGCGGACCGTAGAGCTTACGTATTGCAATTTGTGCAAAATGCAAATATCCTCACTCTGATGACAGCCGCAATTTTGTTCAGCATTGTTGTTGTTGTTGTTTGTAGACATTCATTGTTTGGGTTAGAGTGTGTGTGTGTGTGGCATGTATGTCTATGTGACACTTGCTGACATGATGGGCCAAGTGAATAGGACTAAGAGTAAACTTACTTTTGGTTGAAGTTAGAAATATTCGTTATCGCGTGACAATTCTTTGGCAAAAGCGGCTCCAAAAAGCATTACTTCGGTCAATCCTGTTTATAATATACTCTGTACCCCCAAAGTTTTTATATATTTGAGCGATTTAAGTTAGAAGCCACACAAAGTGTCAAAAAAGCCATATAGTATGTGAAGTGCTGCCCATCAAAATTGTTTCTTTTCTTTAAAACTCGACTACAGTTCATCAAATCTTTACCATTCCATCGCATAGTGGATGGCAGAGAGGAATGAACAATTTTTATTCGCGTTTTGACTCTTCTACTATTACTCTAACATTATTTGAAGAGCGCGATGCCTCGATCAGAAACAAGCTTTGTGCGGGAATTTGATTTCTTTTGACATAGAATTAAATTACGAGCAATGTGGAAAAGAAATTAAAGTAACTAATTACATGGAGAACATTAAAAGATTTGTTTGTGAAATAAAGTAGATGGGTACTGACTCTGTGTAGTTGGTTTTCCTTAGCATGAAAACATTAACTTTGTGTTTAAATTTCAAATAATTTTCAGTGCCAGTTGTTGTGGCTTTTCCGTATCCGTCTGTCTCACTTTGTCGTATGCTTGCACGAAATTGAACATGTTTTCCGTTTGACTCGCTCTGTCAAAGTGAAATTTTATAACGTAACCAAAACCCGTTACAGAATAAGGTTAATAACCGTAACCCATATCCCACAACCGCAATATAACAGTAACCGGAAAAAAAGCATTCGGCCTAAACCGTAACCGTTACCCCAGCCGTTACTCGCTTCGTTTTTAATCTCTGTTTCAAACGGTTTGTTGCAGATATGCATCGCGGTCAAATAAGAGTTAGTTCTCTTCGATATGAAGATAAATCATTTTATGAACCAGTTCAGAACAGAACCTGCTAAATGGATAACTTCCTTAACTGGACCACCCCTTCTGCTTGGTAAACTTTAGTCAGTTTTTCACAACTAATAAAACTATTACGATATTGGAATTGGAGCATTATCATTTCAATCCAGTTCGTGTCCAAGCAAGGACACAAGGCATCAACAAAAATTTGTTTTATTTTTAACCAATAAATGACTCAACGCTCTATAAATTCCGTAACCGAGATTCGAACCAAAGCTTTAGGTTAGATAAAGGAAATTAAAAACCTTAGGTTAGGTAAATTTAAAAAATTTTCTGTAAGGCATTTATTAACTTTGATTTTTTGGTACCTTTTTCTGGCTTTTTGACCTAATTTAACGCTTAATACATTTTGGTGGCTCTTTGTGCGGTAATGCGTCGTGACGCCAACGATTGAGGCCGAACCATGAAACAGTCACCAAGGTACCGCGAAGCTGACTGTGCGCTCTCAGCTCAGACCTCAAAACGCTACATAGAAGAACGAGCGAGAACGAGCGTCGCTGATGTCGCTCCATGCCTGTCATTGGGTCGAACGAGCGTCGCCTTTGTCGTTCCATACCTGTCATTGGGTCGAACGAGCGTCGCTTATGTCGCTACATTCATGTCATTGGGTCGAACGAGCGTCGCTTATGTCGCTCCATGCCTGTCATTGGGTCGAACGAGCGTCGCCTTTGTCGTTCCATACCTGTCATTGGGTCGAACGAGCGTCGCTTATGTCGCTACATTCATGTCATTGGGTCGAACGAGCGTCGCTTATGTCGCTCAATGCATGTCATTAGGTTGTCGCTTTATTCATGTCATTGGGTCGAACGAGCATCGCTTATGTCGCTTCTCTGCATGGAATTGCGTCGACGTAGCGTGCCTGTAGAGCCGTTAACGTATTGAGCGGAAATCGCCTTGCAAAATACGTCAGTCGAGCACATTGCGAGGGAAATAAGCGTGGATCAACGACAGCCACAAAATCGTCGACGGAACGTTGATACAGTGTCGGTCGGCCGTACTAGAGTACGTGCTAGTAAGATTCGTTATTTTAGGTTTACATTGCGTGTTTTTTAAATTTAGATTTCCCTTTTGAGAAAGGTCCTTAGGGTGGTTGACGTACAATGCGCAGTACGTTCAAGTGGCCCATGCGACACCAAGCCAAAACTTGTTACGCGCGAACCCCAGGCAAAATAGCAGCCCACCTCCCGCCCAACCGACCGAGAGGCGCAGCCACTAACGTGTGACACGAAATCGCAAAGGAAGAACATAAAGTAATGTTAACTACGGGCTAAATAAGTTAAAATAGAAATTTTTATAGCAGGAAGAGAAACTTCAGAGTTAATTATTCGGTAGAGTTTATTGAGGACACGAAACGGTTCATGCAAGGCATAGTTAGTATTACAACGATTTAGTGAAAGGGGGACAAATTACGAGGCGGTCTAATAGGAACGTTGAGGTTAATTTGGCCAACCACCTCAGTTGAGTCGATTTCACCATTGATTAGTCTATGTATAAAGATTACTCCAAGCATAACTCTACGATTAATAAGGGAGGGAAGGTTAATCAAAAGAAGTCTACTAGAGTACGATGGTAAACGGAGCTCAGGATTGCAGCCAAAACCGCGAAGAGCAAACAATAAAAACCGTTTTTGCACAGATTCAATTCTATCTTGATGGGTCGAATATTGCGGGGACCACACACATGATCCGTACTCGAGAATCGGACGGACAAGAGAAGTGTACAAAATCTTCGTCGTATAGGGATCATCAAATTTCTTCGACCAGCGCTTAATAAACCCAAGAACACTCCTGGCCCTACAAACAGTAGCAGTAACATGAGAGTCAAATTTAAGTCGGTGATCAAGAATAACCCCAAGATCATTTACCTCATTGGCTGAATCATTTAAGCACTCAAGTGGGACATTATCAAGCATATAAGTGGAGAATTGTGTCATAACCTTACACTTGGAACTGTTAAAGTTTAATAGATTATCTTTACACCAAGACTGAAATACATCCAAGTCAGCTTGCAAATTATAGCGGGAAACCAAATCGTTATATGTTAAACATAGTTTCACATCATCGGCGTACATAAGCACACGAGAGTGAGTCAAGGCAGACGGAAGATCATTTATGAAGAGAGTAAAAAGCAATGGACCCAAGTGACTACCTTGGGGTACCCCAGAGGTAACCTGAATTAGTTTCGAATATGAATTACAAAATAGAACTTTTTGTGTTAGGTAGTCAGAGATCCAACCAAGAAGGTTAGTTGAAAAACCAAATAAACTCAGTTCATAAAGCAACAAGGAGTGATTAACAGAATCAAAAGCCTTACTAAAATCAGTATAAATGACGTCAGTTTGCATCTTACCAAAGAACCCTCTGATCACTAATGATGTAAGCTCTAATAAGTTAGTGATAGTAGCTCGACGCTTCACAAATCCATGTTGATAGGGTGAAATAATGGAACTACATAAATCTTGCATTTGAGATGTCATAATTCTCTCAAAAGCTTTAGGAATTGCAGACAACTTGGAAATCCCTCTATAATGCTCAACATCCGACTTATTGCCTTTTTTATGGAGAGGAATGATATAAGATTCCTTCCACAACACAGGGAAAGAGGATGACTCAAGAGACAATTCAAATAATTTATGAATAATCTTACAAAGTGCATCAGCACAAAACCTAAGTACACAAGCAGGTACTCCATCGGGACCCGGTGCATGCACAGGTTTAACAGAGTTAAGATCGCAAAGGAGAGAGCTTTCAGTGATTACAGGGATAAAAAAATACAATTAGACCCATTCAACTGATATGGGTATGGTTGATTCGCAAAGAAGCTGGAAGACGAGTAGGTTGACAGATCGGCTATGGCCTGAACAGTGTTTGCTTTCGCATTACCAAACCGCACAGAAGAGGGCATAGTGGAAGATTTGCGTTTAGAGTTAACAAACGTATAAAACTGCTTAGGATTGTGCGAGAATTGAAGTCTGCAACGGTTAAGATAGTCTTTAGGTTAGATAAAGGAAATTGAAAACCTTAGGTTAGGTAAAGGCTTTGTTCCGTGAAACCGAACCTTAGACTTTCCAACGGTTTCGAACCCCGGACTGAAACTTATCTAGAATTGGAACCCGTTCCGAACACAAGCTTTTGGTTCGGTTAAAAAAAAAATGTCTTCGATTTGTTATTTTCTCCTTTTCGCACTCCCAATGGTTGTTAACATTCATACATACATATATGTAGGAGCGTGCTATTGTATGTAGTACTTATTTGCCTACCTATGTACATATGTATACATGAATACGTACGCGTAATTTATATTACATACACATAGACCACAATATTTCCAGTCAGAGATATTAATTTGTAATATACTACAAATTCAATGTAAACATCTATGTACACTACACAATGTATTGAACGTTTTATTTTGCATCTTATACACATACATATGCGCCAATCTAATCAACCCGGTGCATGCTACTGCAGAAATATGTCGGCTGAATACAAACAGAAGTGTGTGCCATACGCAGCGTTGCCAATTAAGCAATTCTTCCCACCATATAAATCTATTTTGTAAGCTCGAAAGCCGAAAACTATTCAGTTTTGCCAGAGCCTGCAATTCTAGCTAATTAATTGACATTGATTAGCTATTTTAAATTACTCTCTTTTAAGTTTTAGCATTTGTAACAGTCGATATTTGGTGGGGAAAATAGCTAAATTGGCAACACTAGCCACGCGCCAAAAACTGGGAGCAAAAAAGAATCGAAACAGAAAGTTTTTTAGAAGTTTTGACTGAGAAGGTGTGAAGCAATGACGACAAATTTAGTATTTAAAAAATTTACATACAATGTAAGCACTGATAAATCAGAATGCCACGAATGCAAACTAAATATGAAAATGCGGCACCTTCAAAAGAAGACAAAGCCATTTTTGATCAAATCATTGTGGGAAAAATATTCCAAGTGTGGCGAATAAACACCAAGTGATGCTCAATTTTGTGAGTGAAAGACTGATAAAAGTGCATACTAGAAAGCATAATCAATCGACTTAAGATTTATACACTAGCAATGAAGGAAGTCCATATCCAGGAAATGAGCACCAATCTCACGTCAATCATAATCTACGTCTTACAGTCTTAAAATGTGCTTATGCATCAGGTGTATACCTATTGTATTGTAATTTTGTATATATTGGGTAAAACGTGCAACGAACCAGGGTTCGAACCAAGATCAAAGCCCAAAACCTGGAACCTCAAATTTCCGAACTTTAACCGTGAGTTTCGAACCTGCAAACCGGATGTAATAATTGTAAAGTATTACAAAAAATTCCTACAAATTCTCTACTTAAATGCTTAGCACTGTGCTTGTACTGCAGTACACAATAATAAAAACACACACAGCAGGCTGCAGCGAAAGCCAAGCCAAAGCCATAGGCAAAAGCACAGTTGAATTTCTGACTACCAAATGTCTGGCCACTGGACAACACAACAATGTCTGACCAGTGTCAGTCTCCTTTTGCTCTTCTTTCGCTTTGATTAACAATGATGCGGCATTATTTTTGCAAATAACTTTCTACAGCCTGAGGGTCAAGGCAAAGTAACGAAAAAAGAGGGGGAGGGGTTTGCTTGTACAGGCCTATAGGCTTGACATTTGCCATGTGCATAGCATTGCATTCTATTGATTTATGGCAGTTCAACGTCAATCAGACCCCCATAGTTCTCATAATTGCACATTTGGTGTTCAAGGCGGCGCAAAGGACCCGGAACGGAAGCTTTTAAGCAAACAGGATATGCTGTGAGCAGCTTTTGGGTCCCTCAAGTCCGAAACCAAGTAGAAACAAAAGCGCATTTGCTATGCAAAGCCTTTGATGTTGTCCTTGTGGCGATGCAAGTATGCAATGGACAAATGGGTTTTCCCTATTTTTTTCCTCTCTCTCTCTCTCTCTGTTCAAAATGATGTTAAAGTTGTTCAAGTTGTTTGAGTCCTTGCCAAGTGGGTCAACAATAACAAACAGGGACAATAATTAAGGTCTTAACTGAAAGTTTGTTTCCAAAAGCTGAGATAATAATTAGGCCAAAAAAAAGTGGTCAACCTCCAAAAAAAAAAAAGGAAAAAGGACCCTCAATAAGTAAACCAAAAAAAAAAAGGGAGAGTTCTGTAAGCCCTACAATCTTACAGCTAAGCGAATGCCAGCGCACTTAGCAGGCAATTGCGACATAATTTAATTAGGTGACGCTGCCAGGATAAACCAAAAGGATCAGCCATAAAAAAACAGAGAGAGCACAGATAAATTAAACGAGAAATAACCAAAGCAAACGCATTGTAAAAAGCATGTTACGAACCGATAACAGCCATATTTGGGCCAGGGTTTATACTACGATAAATTGCAACTGACTTAATTGTGTTGCCACAACAACAACCAATGAGCTTACCTGGGCAACGGCCAAACGGAAGTACAAAACTCTCGCCGGATGTGAAACTGTTTGCTGGCGACAAGCAACAGCTGCCAACTGTGGTATTAAACATAATTAGCTGGGAAATTATTTAAAAAAAAAAAAGAAGAAAAGTCAACCACTGAAAAGGTCAATGGAAATGAATGGAAATGCAACTATATGTATGTATGGGCGAATAATTGCTGTGGGAGTTGAGCAACTTTTTGCACACAAATGAGGGTTAAATAGTTTGTCAAGCTGAAAATACAATGGAATACGTAAATTCAATTGAAAAATTTATTGTAAACCGCTACAGAAACGAGTCGAACCAATACAATTTTCAGCTGAAACGAACCGCAAAACTCAGGAAAATGAATAAAAGTTGCACTACCAAGGGCTTTATTCAGCGACTTACTTTATGAAAAGAAAAGGATGAGTATACTAAAAGATCCTTGAACCTACTCTTATAGGCTATTCACACTAAGGCACATCTAACATCATTATCAAAGATGTTCCATAAGCATTTTCCGTGCCAAAATTTTATCATCATTCCAACATCTTCTGGGGATGTTTCTAGTTTACTTCGATTCAGTCAGTATTTTGTCATTCACAGCGAAACATAAACAATGCCTACGAAAGGGAATGGCAAAATTTGCATAATTAATTAGTGAGTTTAGCTGGCTCTAGGTCCGAAAAGTGGCGTTTGTTCACAACTGTAAACAACTTATGCATTGTACCACCAAAAAGAGCTGGTTGCCTATATAGAACTGTTTCATCGTTATCCCCAATGACTCTTCAGTAGGCTTTTCGCGAATACCGAACCAACAATTGCGAGATACAGACGTTGTATTATCATTGTAAGTATTACTTACTGAATTATATGACAGACATTTAATAATGTCCATGTTTTGACCTTATGTATGCATATGTATGTATGTTGCGAAACTCATTTCGGTTGATATTATATAGTTCCATCTTGGAGCTGTCGGATTGTGGCACCCACATTTCTGAAAGCAATGGCCGGCCACCAAGCTGAGTTTGTGAACAAGTCGAGTGTGCGGCTGGAGTTGCAAAGGGAGCATCAAAGGTATCTGCGTAATCTGCTTCTGAACATAGAACACCAGTTAAAGCAATTTGTGTCTCTTTTTTTTTAACATTTCAAGCTTGCATTAAGAACATTGATTACTGCATTCGGAAGCACTCTTTAAAGAAGTGCTCATTGTTCTCGGGAACGTCCATCTCCCAAAACATGACAAAATAATTACTTGAAAAGGAATTGTACGTATGAAAGTCACATTTTACTTACAAATAACCAAGCGCTTCTTGGTGTATGCAAATTCATGCCTCTCATGGTCAGCAGCTCCTTTTCATCTTCGATCTTTGCAACTAACGCATTATTGTCAAAATCTGCTATAAGCTGCCGCATTAAATGTTGCTGTTTTCGAGCTACAGATAGAACAATAGCAATAGCTGTTGTCAGTGTGAATCTCAATTTCACATCTTCAAAAAAATTTCATGCGTTTCGCTAAGATGTGCTCAGTGTGATTAGACTTTTAGGTCCCATTTTTTATCTTCTAAATAGCTGCTATGTATCAGATACACTAAAAAAAAAAAAGGTGCATGCAACCTGGAAAAAAGGATTTAAGTAGCTTGAAATGAGATTAAGAATCTCAAAAACCAAATTTCAAAATCTCCTAACTACACAGTTCTCTGTAAATGTTCAGCTACAAAATCACAGACTTCGCCGTTCTTGGGTGTCGGGCTTGTTGCATGCTGAGAGCTTTAACTGCAAGGCTTACGGTCGATAATGCAGTTGGTTAAGTTGCCATGCCTTGTGACCGCCGAGGTCTTCAGTTGAAATCCTAGGTACTGTAAAGTTTAGGCATTAAAGCCCTATACGGACATCCGACGTTCGTAATTTAGCTATCTTCGTCATATGTTTCGTCACCGTGGAACGTAAGAGTAGTGTGACCAGAACTATGAAAAAACGAGAAGGCCAAGCTAACTTCGTCTGTGCCGAAGTTTTTATACCCTTGCAAATGCTGTTTTTGAAATGTCAGAGTTTAAGAACGCTTACATAAAAATCTAACAATTTTTTAACTAAAACCCATTTTCCTACAGGTAAACATCTGATTTCGACCAAATTTCACGAATCTTTTTAAAAACATATCAAATTAACAATCGCGGAGTTTAAGAAATATAAAATTTAAAACAGAAAAGTTTTTCTCACTAAGACTCATTTTCCGACCGATCGGTCCTATGGCAACCATAAGATATAGTCACCCGATGTCGATCAACTTTTTCAAATTAGTTTAATATTAAGAATCACCGACTTTAAGAACTATTTATTTGAAAACAAAAAAGTTTTTTTCACTAAGACCCATTTTCCGACCGATCGGTCCTATGGCAGCTATAAGATATAGCCATCCGATTTTGACCAAAGTTTGCAAATCTGTTTGAAAGCATATAATATTAGTAAGGGACGAATTTGAGGACGCTAACATTGAAACCAAAAAAGTTTTTTTCACTAAGACCCATTTTCCGACCTATTGTTCCTATGACAGCTATAAGATATAGTCATCCGATCTTGACCAAAATTTGCAAATCTGTTTGAAAGCAGATAATATAAACAATGGCCGAGTTTAAGGCCGCTAACATTGAAAACAAAAAAGTTTTTCTCACTAAGACCCATTTTTTGACCGATGGTTCCTATGGCAGCTATAAGATATAGTCATCCGATCCGGTCGGTTCCAACATATTAGTAGCGTGCAGTAAAAAGAAGACTCTGTGCAAAATTTCGGCTTGATAGCTTAAAAACTGAGAGACTAGCTTGCGTAGAAACAGACGGACAGACAGACGGACAGACAGACGGACAGACAGACGGACAGACAGACAGACAGACAGACAGACGGACGGACAAAGCTCAATCGACTCAGCTCGTCGCCCTGATAAAGAATATATATAGTTTATGGGGTCGGAAATGAATATTTCTATGCGTTGCAAACTTCTGGGCAAAATTATAATACCCTTTGCAAGGGTATAAAAATTACGCAGAAAATGTAAGTTTGTGATATTTTTAATTTAACTGGCGGCGGGTCACACTGCTCGATCAACTGTATTTTGTTTTGATGCCAAGATGTTTTTTTGTAAAAGCTCGGCAACTTCACCCCAAGCCTTGTTAAAAAAATTTAAGGCCGAAAGCTTGGGGTGGGAAAGATCCCATGGCATGAAGGATGTCTACTCAGATGTCATCGTAAAAACTCAACAAATTTACTTTTTATAATTTTCAAAATTTATTTTTCTCATTATCCGTCAGAAATTTACTAGCCTACCAATTAGCCTAAGTTCACATACTTCAATGCCCATTGTACTTGCCTGGTGCCTCCACTGCGTGGTTGTCCACTTAGTACGTTATTAAGTTAGTTTTATTATAGCCGCACACCTGCGTTTACGCCGTGTGCAGATGCACTGCATTTGAACTCTGTCGGGACTAGCAGACATTCGTGTTTGGATCGCCCGACGACCATAAATGTCAATTCTGCGTCTGTCCGCGGAAACTGGCTTTTCAGTCGAACAAAAGAGAAAGATCGCAAATGACATCCCGATCTTTCAACGCCAAAATTAAAGAAAATTTCCTTCATGCGAAAACATTTCCAAACGACTCTTTACTTTTGGCTATTCTGCCATGGCTTTTATATTCTTTTTTTTAAGTCACTTAAGATAAAAGCGCTCCATCTCATCGATGCAGGTAGAAGCAGAGTGACTTAACATTGTGCATTCTGAATGCTGCGTCAGCTGCTCAAAGCACAATAAGGCCCTCAGCCAAATAACATAGTCTCCACAAAAGTGCTGGAAAGCGTAACATTGACTGTTAACGGTGACATTCAAATTCTTATCTCCGTACTTGCAAAAAGTTCAAGTGGCAAAGTTGTTACTTCTGCTTCTTCTTCCCTCAATTTTTGTATGAAACTTCTCGTTGCTTCGGATGTCCGTATGGGGCTTTAAGCCAAAAGATATACACTGAGAGCTAAATTAGACAATTTTATACTTGTAGAAGTACGGTAAGAATGAAAACTTTCAAAGTTTGCTTGCCCTCCGATACTTATTCTCACTCCCCGTAACTAAAACCAAATTGAGAACGAATTCGTCTTGATTTTCAAAATGAAATTCTTGAAAATTCCAGAACGAATAGATTTTTAACCATCTTTTGTTGTGGACTGGTAAGGATTGTGGTTCATTATCTAACTGCTTTTTTTTTAAGGAAAATCCTTTTTTTTTCAAGGATTCAAGCAGATTTGTAATTAAGTTTAGGAAGTGAAGTGACGGTTTGCGTTTCTGGTAGGTGGATTTCATCAACTATGGGCATGAAATCGCGGTTCTGCTTCTTAATACCTTGTTTCCTTCCTTCCTTGCGTTTGTTGTTGGATATTGGAAATGAATTAAACATTATAATTTAACGCACTGAATGAAAAACTTGACCTCAAGGCAATCACTCTCCAATTGATATTCAATTCAAATTTGCTTTCCCTCTTTTTCACCACCCCCACTTACCTCCCTCTCCACCCTCTTCACCCACCGCTACCCTCTTCCACTGTTCTGCACTGTTAACCCATTGTCAAGTCATTGTCAATTCATTATCAAGTCACTGTCAAGTCACTGTGTCAAGTCACTGTCAATTCACTGTCAAATCACCGTCAAGTCACTGTCAAATAACTGTCAAGTCACTGTTAAGTCATTGTGAAGTCACCGTCAAGTCACCTTCAAGTCATTGTCAAGTCACTGTGTCAAGTCACTGTCAAGTCGCTGTGTCAAGTCACTGTCAAGTCACTGTCTAGTCACTGTCAAGTCACTGTCAAATCACTGTCAAGTCACTGTCAACTCATTATCAAGTCACTAACAAGTCTCTGTCAAGTCACTATCAAGTCACTGTGTCAAGTCACTGTCAAGTCACTGTCAAGTCACTGTCTAGTCACTGTCAAATCACTGTGAAGTCACTGTCAAGTCACTGTCAACTCATTATCAAGTCACTGTCAAGTCGATGTCAAGTCTCTGTCAAACAAACACAATTTATCGCACTGAATTTACAACTTAACCTCATGGCAGCCAATCTTCCCACCTCCACTTCCCCCACACTTTCACCACACTTCCCCGCCACTTCCCACCCACTTCCCCCTCACACTATCCCACTCCACACACAACCCACCTGCTGCTACGGCAATACAAAATGCAAAGACAAAGGCAGACCCAAAAGAATCTTTAGCAAAGACAAAATTTTTCTAGTTTTAGTCCCCCAGTCGAACGTTCGTACTGGAGCTTCGCTCTTAAAATCACTCAGCTGTGTATGTATTGGCGTCTACTTCGCACAATTTTTTGAATACTTTTCTTTTTACAAAAGTTTAGGTTAGATTGCGATGATTGAGAGTGATAAGTCATTCTTCCATTTAGGCCTTATGTATTTCCTGTTAACCCTTATAAGCCTGAGTCCAAGGACCCCTTTATTAATGTGGCATTGTGTGAACAGAATAAATTTAGACCGGATTTCTTCGAGAGGTTGATTAGAAGAGGTTGACCAAGTGTCTCTGTTCATAACTGAACATGTTTTCATAACTAAACATGTGACCCTCGCACTCAACATCAGAAGACGTTACAAAAATATGATCCCATGAAAAGGTACCACAGCCGAGGTAACACCAGATGGTCACCGCCGTTCCCACGCCTACAAGCACATGTGTGCAAGAGGGGAAATACATTACAAGAAAGGATAAATATAAACACATATTGTAATTAGTAAGCAAAAGCAACACCACACTATATTTAAATAGACAAGTAAGATAATCAAGAAAGAGATGTAATACAAACTAACAACTGAGTATATAAGACATAAATGTATCACATGTATTAGATAAGGACAGGTAGATTTAGAATTACCGTTGTCTCATGTATTAGGTACATAAGCTTAAACTATAAAAACCCACAACCGAACCTTAATAAAAATCAGTTCCTAACAAGTCACGCGATTGTGTAATTTAGTTAGGGATTCGGCGAATGTGCGGATACTTCGACTGAGTGACTGAGCTGTACGAGCGGCGCTTTAATTTAGAAGAATTAGTTGCACAGTCTCCTTCTATTTAAAGCGAGGCAATGCCATTTTCTTCTTTTCTTCGGTCTCCGAGAGGTTGAGTTGAAGAGCTTGACCAAGTGTCTCCTTCTACTTGAGGCGAGGCAATGCCGTTTTCTTCTCTTCTTCGGACCAGCAGCTTTTACAGAAGTCATGGTAAGTGACGCCTAGTTGTGCTGCTTGTCTGACAATAAAAGAGTTACCTGTCAGTGTCTCCACCAAAAGCGATGTTGGCCACTTAAGTCTCGCTAACGCACAGTGAGAAAGGTTTTTCCACCCATCAGTAGGGGGACGATAGCACTCAACGCGAGGCACCACGAAAGACCTCAACGCGAGGCACCACGAAAGCCCTCAAAGAGAGGCTGGAACATGTGTAGTCAATGGTATCCCTACATTTCTTACCTACTCTGGCCAGCTTGTCTGCAGACTTATTTCCTTCTATGTTGCAATGTTCAAGCTTCCCTATAAGGTGTATACAGAAGTGTCAGCGATAAGCGACACTCAGTAAGCGTTTTAGCATTTATAATAAGCGACACTCAGTAAGCGTTTTAGCATTTTTCGTATGTGAGTCAAGTGCTTTAAGGGCGGCTTGACTTTCCGAGTATATAAAAAGGTTTGCTTCTTTGACCGAGAGAGTGTTCAGGTAGGTGGAAACTTCCTGGATGGCCAGTATTTAGTAAGGCGGAATGATAAGATGAAATCCAAGTTGAGCTTACACCACATGTTTGAGGTTCCGGGTTTATTCCTCAACTTGAAGTCAGTTCCGTGAACTCATAAAGGTTCGTGGATTCGCAAATCGTAGTAAATCCATAACTGATATTTATACGAATCTCTTTTAAAAACATTTTAACTCGGCATATGTTGATTTACGGACTTGTAGAAGGATTGAAAGTTGGTTATTTTTAAGCGGCAATGTTCCAACTAATACGCCACTAAAGCCCCTATAATTAACCCCCCCTTGCCAAAGAGCCTTACTACTCCCATTACATTGATTAACCAATCCAACAAATTTTCCTATCCACTTTCAGTACAACGCGACACATGGCCGCTCAAACACACGCGTCGGCAGCTAAGACATTTTGTTTGTGTCATTTGATTTGCGTGTGGAAAATAATTGGCAGACTTGGCATCTATTTGGGTTACTACAATGTGGGCTATGCCGAAACAGAGCAACGTTTTGTCTGTGATGAGCAGCTTTATGTGCATCTCATGTCACTGGCTAACTTGTTATCCAGTTTGGTCTATCTTTGGCTGAGTCAAGGCTGGATATATGATGAAATGGTGTTCCTGTTGTATGTGCCGCTCTATGTGTACTTTCTAATACTGCGAAAACATCTGACGCAGCTGCTCAATGAGTGTGCATCGGTGCACAAGGCCATGGAGCGGATACTGGGGAATTGGCTGTGTGTGAGCATACGCAGGGAATGTCTGTTCAGTTTGTTGCTGATTATTCAGATAATGTTACTGGTGGGCTGGCAAATGAGAATGTATTATGCCTATCAGAGTTGTTTTATAGCAGGCGTGGCTTTTATCTACCATTTGGAGTTGATTTTCTATGCCAACTATTTGATTTGGCTGGGTTGCATCTATCGTGCATTGAATGAGTTTCTGACCAGGCAAATGAATAGCTATAAAATGGGTATTTTGAGGGGATTTTTAAGGCAACAGTTGTTAATGGGAATGATACACAAAAGGGTTATACGCTATTCTGGCTTATATTTGTACAGTTTTGCAGGTTTACTGGGAAATAGAATATTGAATTTAATAAGTGATTTGATTTCTGATACAAAGCTATGTATAGATCGTTTAGAGTTGATATATACGATAATGTCAGGGCTTTTATTGGTTTTATTATTACTAATAGCCCAAAATGTACAGCATCAGCGGCAGAAATTTCAAAAGAATTATTTAAGCATGAAAGATGATTGCAAATATTTCGAGTTAAAGTCTTGGCGTTTAGTGAGAAATGAAATTTTACCTAAACCATTTGGATTGCCTGTGACAAAATGGACACACAAGAGAGATGTCATCACCATGATGGTAAGTTGGGAATTATGGGGGAAAGGAAATGGAAATCGGCTTAGGTGTGGATTGGTAAAACTAGTTAATATCTCCATAACAAGGCTGCCCAAGTCCATTGAGCACGACGCGCATTCGTCAGCGCGTATATCCCTGATATCTCTTACTATTTCTTGTGGTTGTTGTTACTTTAGAAATATTCTCTTCATTTGTATTGGTGTCTACGCCGCCATAAGCTGGTTAAGCTGGATAAGATTTTATCTCCTTAATCAGCTCTAAGACTAGGACAATCCAAAGCCTAAAACGATTAGGCCTGGAATTCTCTTTACGACTCCCCGATCACTGAATTGTGTATACCAAGCAGAATTGGTAGCCTTCCAGCGAGTCGCCAACTAACTTAGCACTTGCAGGATCGAAGAGGGTAACATCTATATTTAGTCAGACAGGAATGGGTATACAGAAAAATCAAACGAAAAAAATTGATTTTATCTCGACTTTCGGTTTAAAATTTCAAGTACGAGTCGTACTAGATTCACTTGAATTATGCACGAAAGGATTGGAACAATCCTAAAAGGCTTGGATCAATCCGAAAACGCTCATTTCAAGTACGGATTCTACTTGAAAATCAAATAATTCAGACTCGAGATTGAAGAAAGTACGAAATTCCACTGTCAAAGCGAAAGAGCGAAAAGAAACTGAGAGTGAAAAGCTCTCTCAGGCTAAATGGGTACAAACACATATACAACTTTTTCTCTCAGCACAGCAGTTATTGGTGGTGTGGGTTTTTTGCGCTAACCGTTGCCTTCCAGCATGAGAAGGTAGCTAATGAATTGCAGTTGATGTGTCAAGTCTATTGAAGAGACTTCAATAGCGACCAGCCTCCATTGTAATGTTGTTTGTGTCCTGCAAACTAATGACCTCGAGCCAGCTAGAACGTGCTGGTCGTTAAAAAAGTAGCATGGAGATCTTGTGAGTTGCTTTTTTGGGTTCAAAATGAGTTTCAACATCGAGCTAAAGTCAATCTCAGGTCATTTTTGATGCAATCATTTTTCGAATTGGATGTAGTTCGAATATCGAGTTAAATTTCTTCGAGATCAAATCAAGTATGAATATCGAACTTAAATCAATATTGGACCTTCTTGATTGGATCCGACTGAGGGATCAAATCGAGCTCGAATAACAAGATAAAATCCATCCAGTGTGAGCTGAAATCGGGATCAAGACAAGAATGTCGGGATTGAAAATTTCGTACTCAAATCCATCCTTCTCGTAATTGGTTTGAAAAAAGCTGTGCTTGACCGACTTCTGACATCGTTTGGGATTGATTTCAGACCAAATATTTCAGATTTTTTTCTGTGTAGATCCTTTAATGAAATCACACGGCATCTCTGTCTCTACCTCTACCAATTGAAATGTAATGGGACTTCTTTTGAGCTAAAGCAGCAGTCTGTTCTCTACCATTTTGAATTCAAGCTATTAGGCAAGGCTTATTTAGGGTTGAAACAGTGCACTCTTTTAATTCATTTTTAATTCAAGCAGTTAGGTGAGGTATGGCTTAGCTGATCATTGAGGTTAGAGGGCGCTAGTGAAATTTAAAGATACGGTCCTATAGATAACTATAATGAATGAAATCGAAATGGATCTTTATGTTAGTAATGCGTGTGTGCTTACCAGATGAAGTATCCCTGAACCCCCGATGCTATTTTCTATCTATTCTATTTGAATGAATTATATAATCGCATAATATTTGCTTTATAGGTTTTCGGCAGAGATAGAGAGTGAAAGTTGGCTCTTTTTTTGATCCTTCTCTTGTCTTTTTATACCCTTGTAGAGGGTATATTAACATTGTCCAGATGTTTGTAACGCATAGAAGAAAGCATCTCCAACCACATAAAGTATATATGTTCTTAATCAGCATGACGAGCTGAGTTCATATAGCCATGTCCGTCTGTCCGTCTGTTTCTATGCTATCTCCTCCGTCAGTTTTAAAGCTATCTTAACCAAACTTTGCACAAAGTCTTTTGGTACAATGACGCTGCACATTTATCGGAACCGGTCGGATCAGATGACTATAGCATATAGCTGCCATAGGAACTATCGTTCGAAAAAGTAGTTCTAGTGAGAAGAACTTTTTGGTCTTCAATGCAAACGCCACCAAACCTCGTATTTATCAGTTTTCTATGCTTTTACATAATTCCACCAAGTTTGATCAAAATCGGACATGCATATATTATAGCTGCCATACAAAAGTTAGTTCTGAAAAAATGTGTTAGTAGCAAAACCTATTTTGTTTTCAATGCTATCGCTCTCAAACATGCTACTGGCCAATATTTTATGCTTCCACACACTTCTGCTAAGTTTAATCCATATCGGATAACTATAGAGTATAGCGGCCATAGGAACGATCGATCGAAAAGGTAGTTCTAGTGAGAAAAACTTTTTTCTTTTTAAAACATTCGCCACCAAACTTCGTGTTCATCAGTTTTCTATGCTTTGACATAATTCCACCAAGTTTGATGAAAATCGGTCAACTATATAGTATAGCTGCTATACAAAAGTTAGGTCTGAAAAAAAGTCTTAGTAGGAAAACCTTTTTGTTTTCAATGCTATCGCTCCCAAACTTGTCATTGATCAATATTATATGCTACCACAGAATTCTGCCAATTTTCATCTAAATCGGATGATTATAGCATATAGCTGCCATAGGAACGATCGGTCGGTAAAGTAGTTCTAGTGAGAAAAACTTTTTTGTTTTCAATGGTAACATCTTTATACTTTCCAGTTATGAATATTATCGGTTTCCACACAATTTTGGGGAGTTTGTTCAAAATCTAATGAAAATATCATATAGCTGGCTTATAACAAACCTGCAAGCAAATCATTTAAAATCTTAATTTATCGGCCGTGTTCTACAAACCTCTAACAACCCAAATGCAACACAAAAGCAATTGTCAATGTTCCTGAAACCTGTTTTGGTTGTTTTCAAATGTTTCGTATTTTGTGGCGACATTTGGTCTATGTTTTGCTAATAAAGAGATTTAAGTCAAATGAAAAAATGAGGAACAAAGCTTGAATGCTTAACTGATCGAATTGCATTAATATTATTAACGATTTGATGGGTTTTTAGTAATAAAAATGTATTTTAAAATGTTGTCCACCAAAACAATGCAAAAGTCTGCAGAGCAGCAGAAAGCAACTATAAGCAAACCTGCCAACTTATTCCAAATGTGACAATATCATTTTCGGAGTTTTAATTTTATTTTCAAAATTAAAAGTTTGTTTGCTTAAATGAAGTATAAATTTAACAAGATTATGTGGATAAATTAGCAGTTTATTAAAATATGATTTTAAAGGTTAATTCAATGAAGTATCGAATCAAACGTATCGATAAATTATATCGGCGAAAATTTCAAACTACGAAATGGAAGACAAGTTGTCAGCGGTGAAATTTTTAACTGCACTTTTTACTTTTTTTTATCTTTAGCATGTTTTTATGGGGAAACATAGATTTCCGGAGGAAGAAGCAGTAATGCCAAATGGAAAAACAGTCGGATATCGCGGCAGAAAAGTGATTTACGCTTCGTCAGAAATTAGAAATGGATTGCTTCATTTCTGAAACTCTTGTTACGATCATGTCTTCCTCTCCAACGGCCTTCTCCCAGCAATATCAAAACAATTAATGCAGCCACTGGCATTTTTAATATTATATTTGTGCACTCCACTCACTTGTAAGCAACAGGGTTGTCAACACAAAATAATTTTGTAGAGGGTCAGCGATCTCTTAAATATTTTTCCGATAGAACTGAGTACTATTGTCTTAAAAATACTTTATAGTTTCGAACTCAGTGCATACCACAACCTCTTGCAGCATTTGGCTTAGAAACTACCAAATAAAATTTAATATTAAAATGATTAAAATTAAATAAAATTTGAATCCTACATTAATTTAAATTATTTTGAAGCCAACAACCCTGTCGTGGCAGCCCCAACGCAAAAACTACCAGTCAGCCGTTTTTGTCAGCTGTTTTGCATGCAACTCCGAAGCTAACTCCGAAAAATAAAATCTCCGAAATTTGTAGAACACCGACATTTGGATTGGTTGTTTTCAAAAACAACTGACCCCAAAATCTCTAGAGATTTCTGGAACACATCGGTATATGAATTTCAGTCGAGCCGAAGTTAGCTTTCCTCTTATTTTTTTTTATTAATTCATAATTTTGTCAGATCAACCACAACTCAGAAAAGTAGAAGTAGACCCCTAGATGTGAAGATAAAAAAGTGTGCAATAGCTGAATGTGCTAGCGCGCCATTTATCTATGGTTCGTTAGGTGCAGCAGGAAAACCGCGTTCAATTCCCAGTCAAGCCCGAACAAATTTATCTACGTTTATCTGAAAGTTTTATATGAACTCGGTTGGAAGTGGGTTGTTCTTGTACCCCGATGTATTTGATCCTATGGAATATGGGCGGAGAAGAGCAGCAGCGTATTCATCGCTTATCAAATAATACTTGCCGCCCATCTCCCTTCCCTTTCCATCCAAAGAGGTATGTCCCGTTCCCTATTCATCCAAAGCACCAAACTTTGAGAAATCCGCTTATAACTTAATCAAATTTAAAATTTATTTATTATTTAGAAAAATCATAAAACAGTGTTTCCAGAAGCAATATTTAAGTTTCAATCCCTGTTGCTAAATGAATTGAAGCACCAGCTCATCATTTTCACACAGACTGGAAATGGCCTTCAGTGCATATTCCTCTGCATTTCGATTTAAGAGTTTGCGCTCAATTACACACCATTTGTTGGTACTAAGACCAAGATTTTGTAATTCCAACTATTGAAAAATGCTCTTCAGCTCCTTATTGGCCACAATGCTGGGCAAGACCACAGAGCATGTCACCAGCTTAAAATAGTCTATGAAGTTCGAGCATTTGTTGCAAGTACCTAACGATCTAACACCGCTGGATATCCAATCAATGGTGTTATCATCTTTACAGACCAACCATAAGATGCCCTCAAAAGTGGTCACCGAGGCAGTTTCGTTAAACTTTAAGCGATCACAATTCTTTGAGGACTCAAAAAGTTTGTAAAAATGCCTCATAATCTTTAGTTTCCGTAGCTGCGGTAATGACTAAAGCAAAACGACGCTGTTCGGGTATGATGTGGATGATGTTGCCCTTTGGATGAGTCGCAGACACTTCTAATGCTACTTGTTTGTTGATTTTCTTCATGTTATCCAAATTATCAAGAAGTCGCTCTGCACACTGCCCTCCATTGGACTGTACATTATTCTCCAGTTGAGCTTAAAATATTCTTGAAAACTAAAGTTCTAAAGAACAGAGCAATATTTGGCATCTCAAAAACTTGTTCTTGAAGTGAAAACATTGTACAACAAATGAGAAAACCCGTTCATGCACTGTTTTTGGTAACGTTTGTGTTCATCTTGAGTCCAATGGATCGGTTTTTTCCCTCCGTGTATGAATTTAAATATTTTCCCATTTTCGAAACAGACTTCTGAACCGGATTAAAATTGGAAATTATTGAATTATTTTAGATATGAATATGAAATTTGTTATGTAGAGGCTTGTACACAGAACGACAGAAAATTCATTTCGTCACAATATTTCATAGAGCAGCCTGAGCAGCCTTCATCAATATTACATTCTCCAAAGTTGCATTCCTTTTCCGCTATGCAGGTGTCATGTAATAGTTCTCCTGCGCGAACCATTTATGCTCCATTATCGACGGTGATAGTATAAATCTGTCCTAGGGAAATGTCGTAGGATTGGAGAACTTCTTGAATGATAGCAGTCAAACTAAGACTTGTGTGCTGGACGTGGACCTCTTTCATAGCCAGCGTGTAAATGCGAATCTCATCATCGAATGTGACAGTTAATTCCAATTATGGCGCGATCCAAACGACTTACGCAATCAACTTTAATTGACATCAAACAGAAATAAATTCGTAAAAATATAATTTTGATTTAATTAGTATATTTGGGCAAATACATAAATATATATTTATGTGCAACCTTCTTAGTACATATGGGCATTTCCACAGCTACGAACCTGACAATCGTACGAATTTTGTAGCCTTTGATATGAAGAATAACAAAGAAAAATTTTTCGATAAATCTCCGCATATTGGTCTTTGGATAGCACTTTGTCTGCACTATATTTAATGTAAAAGCCGAGAGTTTTAGACAGTAAGGTCCCAAGATACAGGCAGACAAAAAGGCATACACAATGTGACATAATACAGAAGTGCGTTTTGTCTGCTTTCACAAAAGAGTAAAACTCTGTAAAATGCGTTCGATTTTTTCAATGCAACTAACTTTAATATGATTTGCAATGATGTAGCTATATATTTATAGCTGATTCGCTCAAAAATAAATGTTGCTTTTTTTATATTTGACTCATTATGATACGCAACGTGACATACGTTACGTGACAAGCCTGTCTCTAACGTCGTACTTCTGATGCTTTTCATAAATTTATATGTTTCCTTTTGCGTAATCATAAATAACATACAAATGTTGATTCAGGAACTTATATTGATGTACATAGGATAAGTTAGCTGCATTTAATGAACAGGTGTTTTCGGTTTTTGGTTGACCTTTCTGTGGAAATGCCCATATGTAGTTATTATGTATGTATGTAATGTACACGTGGACACACTCTCGAATACACCGCACAAATTTTGGCGCCAAACGCTATTGTGTGTATGGGTGTATGCATCTCAAATTTGCGTTTGGCGCCTAAATTTGTGTGGTTATGTGGCGGTTAAGGCATGATTTTTCTTGCATAATTTAAATATCACATGGAAAATGACTTCATATATACATATGCATACATATATCACACACACACAGAAAAATATGCACAATCTGCTAACATATGTATCTACTCACCAATTTTTTTAGAATTCCACTGATTGCGAATAGTTGTAGCCTTTGCCTTCACAAGGCTTCGAATATTTTGCCGATTTATGGAAATGGGCTTTTTAAAAGCATTACATATTGGCTGAAGAGTTTTCTTGAAGCCAGAGTCTTCAACAATTTTTAGATGTCGTCCATTTTTTGCGACCATTTCAACACACGCGTTCAGTAGCTGGTCTTCACTCAATTTTACTTTCTTTTGGCTGTTGATCAACTTATGCTGACGCTGAATATGTCGCAGCAAGTTAGTTCCGTGTCGTCCAGTCATTCCAAATCCGCATTCATTGCACACACTTTTATCGTCCTTTTTTATATATTCAATAATGTTTAAAAACTGATTTCGATGCCATGTTGCGTTGGCAAAGAATTGAGATTTCACAAATTACGCGTCTGTCGGTCAAGTGCAAATCTCACTGGGGACGACAAGTGGCGACGCTACTTCGCTGCATTTGGCTGCAAAGAGAAGCAGAAAAAACAATGTGCCCGTTCTTCGTTTTTATACCCGTTACTCGTAGAGTAAAAGGGTATACTAAAGTCGTGCAAATGTATGTAACAGGCAGAAGGAATCATTTCCGATCATATAAAGTATATATATTCTTGATCAGCATCAATAGCCGAGTCGATATAGCCATGTCCGTCTGTCCGTCTGTCCGTCCGTCCGTCTGTCTGTATGAACACCTAGATCTCAGAGACTAGGAGAGCTAGAGCAACCAAATTTGAAATCTAGACTCCCATTGTCTGCACGCAGATCAAGTTTATTTCAAATTTTTGCCACGTGTTTTTGCTTTGAGAATTTATTCAAACTCGTATATGTGTGTATATTTATGTAACGTCAAACTAAAAAGAGGTAAAATAACAAATATTTGTTATACCATTAGAGAGAGTATGTATAAAAAATGTAACGTGCGAAGGTACATAAGCTTTTCCAGAATCGAATTTAGCTTTCCTCTATCCCTGTGTATGTAGTTTGACATTAGATATACACATTAATCCAGCTTGCGTTAATACCCTGATTAAATGAATGAACATTTTTACAAGCATACAACATGTGGGAATAAAAGAAAATGAAACACGACGTTATGCAGTGCAGTCCGGAAATATGTGCATCGTTGCAATTCGACTTACAACTGTTTACCTTTATATGTGAAGTTAAACAAGTCTGCTTGGTTGCTAGATCAAGTGGCTCACGTTAAGCGAATTATAACATCTCTGTTACAAGAAGTGACGATTTCATTCAAACGGTATCTTTACAAATGATTTAGTAACCTTTTTGCATAAAAAGTCATTCAGGCTTAGCTCAAAGCGCTACTACTAAAATCTCAAGAGATTACCAATATTTCCCTGTACGTGTCTTTGAAAACACCATTTAATTTTGTGAACCGAACCTATTTTTTTGGGTTCAGGTTCGCGAAGTCATAAATATAGAGCGCCTGGGTTCGGTTCCGGACCGGTTTGCAGCCTTGGTTCTGAGTACGGGACTTTGGTCAGTAATATGAAGTTTGATATTTCAGTGATTTAAGAAGGCTTTTGAATATTGGCTTATCTCAGCAATTATTTAGGCTATGAAAGAGAAATTTGGGATTTAGGTTAAAAATATGGAGTTAGCTTCTTTTTCAATTTAAGTTTGAACGATTTCAAGTGTTTCCCACACGATTGAAAGAACCCCTTGCATCGTTGCACATAATAGCCACTTTTTCTACCATTACCTTGCCCAAAGTCGATTTCTCCACTCTCTTTTTACTTGTAAGTAAAATAATTTTAATATGAATTCAATTTTATTTTCTAGTTTTCCAGCAACTTTCCTGTTTGTGAGCTAATTAAAAGACCCCTTCCGCTGGCTTCACTGGGACTTCATCATCGGCTACACTTGAATATGCTACGAAATAGCTTTATGGGAATGTTACATTTATTGGTTCTCCTACTCCTACTTAGGCTATGCCAGTTCAAGCAATTCCATTTCAATTTCCATACCCCACAGAGGAGTGAGGATTTTGATGTTAATGTGACCCAAACAATTAGTCAGGTATATCGCTGGTATAGCTATGATGAAATGGAATGAATAAAAAATGAATTCAGTTGGCTTTCAACATGCCACGCTTAAAGTTGTGGTACAAAACTTTGAAAGTTTATCGCTTGGTTTTCTATTGTTTGGGTTTTCTGCAATTGGTTTACGATAGACCCAAACAGTTGTACTATCCCAAATCAAATTGTTTTCGGTATCTATATACAATTTTTATGTTTTTACTGGTGGCAGGATATCAATTGTTACTGCGGCAACATGAATTGGAAATGGAAATGGAAGCTGGACTCGAGCTAAGTGCTTATAAGATTCAGACGGAAGATATAGTAAATGGTGCTTATATCTGGATTTGTATTTGGTCTCTTTGGAAATCTAATGATCTATGGCAATTGGTTAATCAAGCACAAATGCTTTTTCAACACCTGAAATCCTTGAGGAGTCATCAGTTGATGGGGAAATGTAACTGGCTGCTGGCGACGAATGGTTTTCTCTTAATGCTGATGTTATCCTTGATGTTTGTGAAACTATTTCACTGGGATATGCCGTATGCGGTGGAAGCAGTTGAAAAGTACAAAACGGCCAAGTATAGTCTATGTCTGGCCACTCTGGGCTATGCATCGATTTATAGTCTACATGTAGTCTATCATCTGGCACAGGCGGCTCTTCTACAGTCTTTAAATAAATTAAAATGTAAAAGAAATCTAAAAGTAATGCAAAATCTGCTTAAGGTAATACCTTTTCTGCATCGTATGAACTGCTTGGCGGGCTATTATTTTCGTGTCTCCTATGTTACGTTTGTCATGATGCTAACCTTGAGATTTATGGAATTGCTAAAAGCTTTAGTCCTAAATGAAAACAATTTATTACTATTTCAAAAATCTCAAGACGATTTGGAAACGGAAGCTGAATGGGCTGGCGAGGATTGGCATAATGCGATCAGACAGGAAGTGGTATTCAGGTTAAGTACCTTGATTTGGATGTGGCATGTGGCTATGTTGCTGTTGCTACTCTGGGCCGCTAACTTACACACAAAAGAATATCACATATTTGTTAAGAAACTATGGCTTATGCAGTTGCCCGATGGGGAGAATATGTATGAAGGAAATGCCGTCAAGGATGTTGTTTGTTTAATGGTAAGTTTTTTAATTAACTTCTTTTTAGTTGTTTTCAATTGTGTTTTTGTTTACTTTTTTTAGCTCCATTTGGGCCTGTCTCCCACTGAGTTTCGTGCCGGATCCATATGTTTCTATTCGAAGAAGTCACGACATACGCTGATCCCTTATTATCTGGAAGGCATTAATGTTGAGTGTAAAATTGTTTTGCGAATATTTTTAGCTTTAGCGTTGATGCGTTTTGTCCTGCTCTACGAACTTTTACATTTTCAGGCCTATCTTAAGCAACAATTATAATTTTTGATACATTAGCGAAACAATAAAAATGTCACCGCAGTTCTTAGAAATAAGTTAAGTTTACTTTAAATTTTTGTTTCCCGTAAATTAACTTAAATTTGACAATTTTTGTGTATATAGTTGATAAACAGCGTTATTTATTGATCCTTCAAGCATGAAAACGATAAGTCGTTAGTCGTTAGTCGTTAGTCGAGTTATAAGCAGCATAATGAGATAGATGTACAACATTTACCACAGTTCGTCTGGCCCAACGTTATCTCCTATATACAATCTTGTGCAGCAAAATAGTATGTTTTCGCTCGGGCTTGACCGACTTTATGTAAAATCCAAGCTAAATAGTTACGAAATTCTGGGGAAGGTACTGTGGACTCCTTAACACCTGCATCATACGTCAGCAAGCCGACTTTTCTTAAAATCGGTACTTAAGCTACCATTTTATACCCTTGCTAAGGGTATTATAATTTTGCTCAGAAGTTTGCAACGCATAGAAATATTCATTTCCGATCCCTTAAACTACATATATTCTTGATCAGGGCGACGAGCGAAATCAATTGAGCTTTGTCCGTCCGTTTGCCTGTCCGTCTGCCTGTTTCTACGCAAACTAGTCACTCAGTTTTAAAGCCATCGAGCTGAAATTTTGTACAAAGTTTTTGTTTTACTGCACGCTGCTAATATGTCGGAACCGACCCGATCGGATGACTATATCTTATAGCTGCAATAGGAACCATCGGTCGAAAAATGGGTCTTGGTGAGAAAAACTTTTTTGTTTTCAATGAAAGCGTCCTTCAACTCGGCCATTGTTAATATTATATGCTTTCAAACAGATTTGCAAATTTTGGTCAAGATCGGATGACTATATCTTATAGCTGTCATTGGAACCATCGGTCGGAAATTGGTCTTAGTAAGAACAACTTTTTTGTTTTCAATGCTAGCGTCATAAAACTCGTCCATTATTAATATTACATGCTTTCAATCAGATTTGCAAACGTTGGTTAAAATCGGACGACCATATCTTATAGCTGCCATAGGACCGATCGGTCGAAAAATGCGTCTTAGTGAAAAAAACTTTTTTGTTTTCAAGTATTTCGTTCTTAAGGTCGTTGATTATTAATATTAAAAGCTTTAAAACTAATTTGAAAAAGTTGATCGACATCGGGTGACTATATCTTAAGGTTGCCATAGAACCGATCGCTTAAAAATGGTTCTTAGTAAGAAATTTTTTTTGTTATTAATTTTAGCGTCCTTAAACTCGCTGATTACTAAATTTATATGCTTTTAAGTAAATTCGCAAAATTTGGTAGAAATCGGATGACTATATCTTACAATTAACATAAGAAACGGCCGCGAAATGAAAAACTCTATATAAAAACAAGAAAGAAAGTCGGTCAAGCCCGACTGTAACATACTCTGTACCCTTAACGTCGCAGCTCGCATTTGCTCACGAGTTATACGCGCTCATCTCTAAGTTTCACTCTCTCTCTCTCTCTCTCTCTCTCTCTCACTAAGATTGCCGTTCAATAGAATGCTTAGGTGATGGGTGGGGGGGTGGGGGGTGTTAACTGGCCGTTTTTTGCTCATAACTTGAGTATCGTTCATCCGATCTTTATCATTCCTTCAGCAAATCGATAAATAATTTTTTGTTTTCAAGGTATCTCTAGAAGGTACGAACGATCTATCTTCAAAAGTGTAGGAGATATGACGTTTTTTCCAAATTGCGGGGGCGGGAGGGGGCGTGGCAAAAATTTAAAATAAACTTGATCTGCCTGCAAGTATAAGAAATATATGCCCCATACATGTCAAACCTCTATCTCTTACCATCTCTGAGATCTCTTCGTTCATACGGACGGACAGACAGACAGACGGACAGACAGACAGACGGACAGACAGACAGACGGACAGACAGACAGACGGACAGACGGACATGGCTATATCGAATCGGCTGTTGATGCTGATCAAGAATATATATACTTTATAGGGTCGGAAACGATTCCTTCTCCCTGTTACATACTTTTGCACAAACTTAATATACTCTATGTACCTTCGGTACAGAGTATAAAAACTGCTTAGGAATTTTTTCGTGTGGCCGTTTCATATTCGGTTACCATACCAATCGCGAAAAATGCTTACGTTGCCACTACCTTATGCTCAAAGTTAACATCGCCTTAAAGTGCTGTTAACGCCTCTTTTTTGCCGTGACGTGAGCAAAATGGGATTCGATTCTAATTTGTGCGGCCAAATTGGAAGGCCAAATTGAAAATGAGGTCATCTAAAAAAGATTACGGCAGAAAGCGTTGCCTAATGACACTTTCTATGGCGGGTAAGCTGAATTTAATAAACGCCGTGAAAGTGAGGATCTAGGTGGGGGACTTGGCGGATAAGAATCACTCGGAATCGGATCATGTGTTCTGTCACCACAAACCACAAGCGAGGAGCTTAAAATCTATTTGGCCAGCATTCAAACACTTCACACTCCAGTCCCCTCAATCAGTTCGATTTGATTCGGCTCAACTATGATTTCGATCACAGCTACCCGACCAAAAGGAAAATCTTTGAACAGCCGCCGTTGTTCAATGATCGCGACAGTAAAACGGCCACAAACCAAATGCCCGCTCCCAGTTCAGTTGACAGCGAAGTGCTGGCCTCCTATCAAGCGGTGGTATAATTCTTAATTGACCCCCTGAAGGTGACCGAGCAAAAGCGGATCGGGCAACGAGGATGTGCCCTACATCAATGCCCATTATATCAAGGTAAGAAATGGACGAACCAAACTTAAACTTTATAAATCACTTCCATTTCGTAACGTTTCCCTGACAGGTCCCCGACTACGTGGCCAAGTGGTATGTGACCACCCAGGGACCGCTGCTCAATACCATTTTCGAGTTCAGCGGAGATATATACGCCGCCAAGTCACACATGCTACAGCAGTACATCCAGAAGATCATCATGCTGACCTGACCAACTTTGCCGAGGCAAATCGCCAGAAATGCGCGAATTACTTTCCAATCAATATGAACGAAATCTTTGCCGTGGCAGCCAAGTGCGAGGTGTTCGTTAAGTGCCGATATTCGGGACTACATCGAACTGCATTTAATGACATTGATTGTGCCAAACACAATTTTAAGGAAAATGTCTGAAGAGGCAGCTACCAACTTTCACTGCGCTAATACTGCAGATTGTCAAAATTATTAATTTCATTTAATAATAAAAATATATTAAAATAGCACATTAAATACATATGTTATATTCATAATCCTGCAAGGTGTGGTTGTTTAAAAGTTCGCGTGCATATTTAACAGCGCAAGGTTTCTTTAAAACGTTTATCGACAGAGTAAATTGTGTTATCGTGTTATTAATATAGGATTAGTAGACTCTGTTAAGAATTTGCGGAATATCAACTTTTTCGCAAGAAATTTTTTGGTGACCCGTGGATACCGCCCTTAAAGCAGAAAATGTTAATTACTAAAACAAACTCTTTGGACTCTCTCTCAGCTTCGCCTTGACATGCTCCGTAAAAAACATATTTGCTGACAAGAAAACTCCCAGGTACTTGTATCGTCTGACTATTTCCAGGTTTCATTACGAGCCCAGCGGACTCCACCTGCCCCGATGACCGTTATCTTTGATTTGTGTCACTGGTGACAGTACTCCGTCACTTTGTTAATCATTTGGTGAAGCATGTGCCTGCTATTGTTATTCCTCCAGAAAGTTTATCAGTGGTTGTTGTATAAAACAGATAAAGTACGTCGGCTTAAAATACTTGAACTTAAGTCCGTCGTATTAAAGGAAAGTAAATATTTAAGGTTTGATACAGATAACTTTAATACATCACTAAAAAGGCAACATCTACCACAATTAAGTGAAAATCGGAAAGTGCCAGTAAAACTCCGACAAATTTCGAAATACTGTGATTGCTAGGTTTTTATTTAAAGTGTAGTCGTCTTACTGCATTAAGAATCGATCGCTAAAGAAAGTAAATTTGTTTGAAGTGTGAACAGGAAAAACAAGTCCGCTGATGAGAAAATTTGGTAATTCTCGAAACAACGATCGTTTTACGCACATAACCAATTGCTATTCCAAATTGATTTTGATTCTGATTTTGACTTTAATTTCGGTGTGAGCAGATAATCTGCAGAAAACGACGAAAAAAACTGTCACAAAATCAAATCACTTTGCAGAAACGACCTAAAAATCTAATTGATTATCGTCAGCTTGGTCGAATATAAAATAAAGATAAAATGAGTTTTAATAAACACCGGAGAATGCTGAACCCAAAACTGCAAGAAGAAACGGTTCCGTTAATTACGTCGAAAATGTTAGTAAATTTATAAAAATGTAGTGGAAAATTCGACTTTGCGTAAAGACGCATCGTTCCAGCGTTAAAGAGTTTTTTCCAACTTCCTTTTAGAGGACAGCATCTGTCGCAACATTCGATTCTGTCCATCTCCTGCAACTGACGTCTCTTCAAATTATATCTGCCCTCATGCAATTGCAGATTGAATTCTGATTAACTTTTTAAAGATATGGGTACGGATTCTTCTCGGGTTTGGAATTGCCTTTCGTGGATGCCCTGGTGACTGAAAATATAAAAACAGCACCGTTCTTAAGGTGCTTACGACATTTACAACTTTAATTTCGAAAATAAAAGTTTAAAGTCCAAAATGTCTAATTGGAATGTATAAGGCGCGAGAATTGAGAAAAACCCAGTAAATCCTACCGAAATCGCGACTTAGTTTGCCTCAAATACCATGTTTAAGATTGAATCAGTGGGTTAAATCTGTCACAATTCCCAGTCGGCTTGTATCCCCTATTTATACTCTGTGCCAAAGGTACACAGAGTATATTAAGTTTGTGCAAAAGTATGTAACAGGGAGAAGAAATCATTTCCGACCCTATAAAGTATATACATTCTTGATCAGCATCGACGGCCGAGTCGATATAACCATGTCCGTGTGTCCGTCTGTATGAACGCACAGATCTCAGAGATATAAGAGATAGAGATTTGACATGTATGGGACATATACTTCTTATAGTTGCAGGCAGAGCAAGTGTATTTTCAATTTTGGCCACGCCCCCTCCCGCCCCCGCAATTTAGTAATAACGTTACATCTCCCACAGTTTTGAAGATAGAAGGTTTGTGCCTTCTAGAGATATTTAGTAATCAAGATTATTGATCGATTTTCGAGGAATGATAAAGATCGGATGAACGATACTCAAGCTATGAGCAAAAAACGGACAGTTAACACCCGCCACCCATAACCACAACATTCCGTTCAACAGAGGCAATCTTAATGAGAGAGAGAGAAACTAAGAGATGCGAATACGAGCTGCGACATTAAGGGTACAGAGTATGTTATAGTCGGGCTTGACCGACTTTCTGTCTTGTTTTTATTTATTTCTTTTTATTTTATTAAACTAATTTTTGAAAATACATTAAGCATTTTTATATTTGAGCTGCATTACCATTATTTGTATTCAGTTTTTAATTTCCATTGGCCTCTTCCTTCCTCTTGCCTCTTGCCATTATTTCCTTAACAAATTTTTTTTTCTTCCATTTAAATCTCTGCTTTTCCAATCCCATAAACTGCTCATCTGCGATATTTTTGCTCCTGCGTGCAAACAACTATCTGTAGAAGGTAGAGATGCGCGCAGAAAGGGATTCCCTCGGGATTCCCGCTGGACCCGAAAAAGTGAGGGATCAGTACGGGAAGAGATTAATTAGAAATTGTTAATCTGGATCGAGACGGGTGGGCATAGACTTGGGTCGGGATCGGGTCGAGATGGGATCGAATTTTCTTTCCCGCGCCCATCCCTACTAGAAGGTAACATTTCTTCTGGGCTGCACGTGATCCAAATGGGCTGTTCCGATTATGCCCGCAACGGCTCGAGGTTAATATTGATTTTGTTTCTGATTTTTGATTTATTTGACAGTTTTTTTTTTTGTCATTTTCTGCAGATTATCTGGTCACACAGTATCAAATCACTTGCACAGGAACACCCCTAATATCTATTGACTTGTGTTGATTATATTGAATTATAATCAACCATTGACCTTGAGCCAGCCAGATACAAACTTTGGCTAAATTTATGAAAATGTTAAATTGCTTATTCCTATGGTTTGGGCTGCAGTTGATCATAAGGTGGAACCTTGTCATTATATGTTTATAGATTATAAATTAAAAATTATAAATCGATTGTCAATGCCATACTGGTCAAGGGACTTTTGGTTTGTCGAACTTTTTGAACATCCTTTAACTTGACTTATGCTGATCACACTATAAGCCGAAACTTGCAAATTGTTGGTTTTTGAACTGAGCACAGATGTAGAAAATGTTGGGAAGTTCTCTTAAAGTGATTCAAATGCATTTTTATTAAAGATCAAAATTGAAACAGATTTAAAACAAAGCAACCCGTTGGTGGTTTTGGTTTCGAGATTCCATTTTTGGAGGTTCAAAACACCGAACCTAGCTGATGCTTCGGTTTCGATCATTGATCCTTAAAACTTTTTTCGTTTATAGATGTTTACAATAATAAATTCCAAACTTCATTTCAATTGGGTAAGAATCCAACATTTTGAATACAAAAAGAAACGAAAATAAAATCCCGGACCTTGACCAAAACAAATTTGTGTTAAACAACCGTAACCGTAACCGTAAGTGATATTTCCTTGGGTTTCAAACCCTGTTTATAATTAGCTTAGCTCCCACATTAAACTGACGTCTGCTTAAATTAAATAACAATTAAATTAACATATAAATAATTTAAATGACAGCCACACAACAAGCCGTTTCCCCTCAATTACTTAACGTAGAACCTTTTTTTTGCCCATATTAATGACGCACTCTTTCTCACTCTCGTCAAATATCAGGAGCCATAAAAAAAGGGGCCAACTCGAAACTTTTGCCATTATAAACATAAAATAAAAGCAACAAACGAGCGCTGACTTAAAGGTAACCTTTTTTTTTTCTGTTATGAGAGGTGTAATTTATGCACAAACCTGATTGAATATCTTTTCAACATATTCACGTTACAGTGAAAAAAGAAAATCAAATTAAATTCAATAAATTAACATAAATCTGAGGCAGTTGCATGCAAATTTCAATTGCATACGAAAGTCAAAGTTGGGGTGGATCGATTTCAATAAAAAAACTTCTCGCGTGGCAACATATGGACTCCAAACACACACACACTTGAGGCAGAAATTGAATCAATGGTAAAGTGAAACGCAGGCAAAGAGGAAATGGAAATTTGAGATCATGAGAACACTTTGAACACTTAAAGACTTAAAGCATTGCACCTTGATGGCCAGCAGAAAAGAACAAAAAAAAATGTGCAAGGCAAACATTTTTCGCGAATTGTCGACGCCATTTTGTCGGCCATTTTGTCGCGCTGTGTAGGCGCCACAATGGCCCTGAGTCTGTGTTTATGCCTGGCATGATTTCTTCACAAGTATCTCTCCAGGCCAGGCACTTTTGAAAGGCTGCCAAATGGACAATGCTAACGGAAGCACCAGAAACAGGTCAAATGTTTGCTTGCCATTGCATTTTGACTTGACTTTTTTTTCTGTGTCCTACACACACACATGTTGGGCTGCAAAATTATTGATTACGCAACACCCTGTCTGCGGCGACAGCTGTCAATTTGGCACTTGGCATGCATAATTTATGCACACAATGTTTACAAGAGGCCAGGCTGCTCATCATTCCCAACGTGGCTAATGAAATATTAATTAGTGCAAGACAAGCGATAAAATTTCAACCGAAATTAACATAAATGTTATGAGGACAGGCAGCTCAGCTCAGCTCAGTTCAGCTCAGCTCGGGAGCACAAAAATCAATGACATGTGGGTCGCCTGGCAATTACATGCATCAAAGATTCATATCCCTTAAATGCCGCACGGCGGGCTGCCTTTTGGCTTTCGTTTCCTTTTATAATGCCAGCACATAATGACTTTATCTTTCAAGCAGGCAATAAATCTTGGCCCTGCCCAAAGGAGCGTAGATAAAATCACAGGGAGAGTTGAAGAGCAGCAGCACAATGCACAGAGGTTGCCATGGAAGGCAGAAACTGAAATATTAATCATATGAGAGAGCTCTTCCCCTACCCCCACCGCTCGTCATAAAAGTTAATTAATACGCCTGGGCTAGCTGCTAAATACAGCGCCAAATATGCCCAAAAGTAGTCCCGCCACTGACGTCATTTATCTTGTGGCCGGCAAACGTGGCGTATGCGTAATACGCGCTGACAGCTAGTCGACCGCCATATACTATATCCCCCGGATAAGCCTGACGGCGTCCGATATCAGGCAACAGCCATCAACCGAATGAGAAGCCATTGGAAATTGCACAAAACAAATTTGCATGTAAATGCGAATGGACACATTGTCGACTTTTGGATGCGGCGCATGTCAATTGACTGTGGGTGGACGCGTTGATATCCTGCGGATGGAGAAAATGTTTTAGTTATGTTGCTGGGAGATTTGACATGCAACCTTGAAGTTCGTTTTTGTGAATTTTTTGCTGTGATGTCTTTAGCAACAGCTGCAGTTGAACTTGTGACTCAGAGTTGGCAGCGGCCGAGTAAAATATCAAAGAAATAGATATTTTTCAAATCAATTTTACTTCGATATGAAAACATATCAAATTGATATGCTACAAATTTCAAATCGATATTTTTTAACATATCATAATTACATTTTTAGTATCATTCTGATTTTATTTAATATCAATTTAACTAAATGATACTAACTTGAGTCAGAAACATATTACTTTCTTGCCAAATGAAATGAGAACGAGAAGGTGTAAGTGTAACGTTAACATCTGTGCACGAGGCTTTGATGCCCTTGCAAATGCATGTTGCTGAAATGTTACGGGCTTAAGAATGTTAACATAAAAATCTACAAGCTCTCGTCAACTGGTATACAGTATCTGGCAAATAAAGATCTGATTTCGACCAACTTTCGCGAATCTCAGTTGAAAACATCAAATTAACAATTTTAAAGTCTTCCGCTCGATCACATTGCACACCAACAAGTCCCACTTCCCACCCACTTTCTTTCAGACCCAGCTTCCGCATCGCAGCTATCCCACCCACTTCCCACCCACTTCCATCAAAGTCGGCGGAACTACCCAAAAACATCGAAGACATGAAAGTCCTCACCAAAACCACTTCTCCGATAAGATAAAGTTCCTATGTTACAGTTCTTTGATATAGTTATTCTATAGTCTGGCCAGTTTGTGACAAATGTGCAGCCCCTTTTGTACTAGAAGACTCCCAGTAAAGGTTCCTTTCACGGTCCGGTTCGAGGACCTGACGAAGGAGATAGCAAAGAAACAGATGTACAGACGGACATGGCAATGTAAACTCAGCTCGTCATGCTGATCAAGAATATATACACTTTATGTGGTCGGAGAAGCTTTCTTCAAGCGTTACAAACGTCTGGACAATTTTAGTATACTCTCTACAAGGCTATAAGTAAGCAGTTGGCGCTTAGCCGCTTAGCAAACTTTAAGGGTCGTGGTCGAGTGGCAATACATTCGCTTAGAATGTCATAGTTATGCATAGCCCATAGACAGCATAGTTTTCATTACTTCTGATACTCTGTACCAAAGGTACACAGAGTAAATTAAGTTTGTGCCAAAGTATGCAAAAGGGAGAGGGAATCATATAGGAACCAGCATCAACAGCTGAATTGATGTAGGAAATGGTACAGGAGAGACTAGTATTAACAAGAAAACAAGAAGCGGTCACAGCTTATTAATTCGCTCTCCTGCTCTCTCCGTTAATATGCATGTGTGCAGTGTGGGAGTCGGCCTGAAGTGGTACAGAGCATGATACAACTTTAACAGGTAAGCTGCACTCTCAGTGCGCTCTCTTTTCGGGACTCCCAGATTCAGTGTGTTGCCGTCACTTGATTGAAAAGTTTGTGTGCGCACGAATTTTTTTTTGTTTTGCCGATGGGATTTTTATTTTATTTTTAGTTTGTGAAAATGTCGAGCCAATATTGTTACGTATGTCGATGTAAAGCAGCGATGGTGTACCCCCACGGGCCGACAACATTTCGCTATTTACACATTCACTACGAATGCATGCCAAAGCTGAGGCCAAGAGAGTACACAGGCCTTCAGTCCCTGGCTAGCCTTTGATGCGGTCAGATCGAAGCTGTTTCTCTCTCTTTATGGCCTCGCTCTCGTTGACCAACGCTGGGTGTGAATTTAATGTTCTATACCTCAGCGTTGGTCAACGAGAGCGAGGCCAAAAAGTGCAAGTGTACTTGAAGCGCCGCGAAACAGCTGTCGATCTGACCGCATCAAAGGCTAGCCAGCGACCGAAGTCCTGTTTACTCTCTTGGCCTCAGACTACGGCATGCGTTCGGCTGAGTGTATGCTGTAAAATTAGCGAAATGTCTTCGGCCCTTGTGGCGTACACCATCGCTGCTTTACATCGACATATGCAACTATGTATTCGCTGTCGACATTTTCACAAACTATCAAATAAAACTAAGCCACAAAGCAACCTTTTCAATCACACTAAAAGCAAAACACTGAATCTGGGAGTCCCGAAGAAAGAGAAAAGAGAGTTGTATCGATGCTCTGTACCATTCCAGTGCCGCCACTCGCATTTCCTGCCCGACAAAAAAATTGTTAGCAACACGCGTGAAAAAAAAAATCTTTTTTGTACCATTAATGTCTATTATCAAGGCAGAGAAATATGTTTTGATGCATGATTCATGAAACCTGATATTACCCACAAAAAGTGTCTTATCCAAGGAGTCACCGAAGGTACATAGAGTTAATATTCTCTATGTACCTTTGGTACAGAGTATCAAAAGTAATGAAAACTATGCTTCTACGGGCAATTGAACTAACGACTGAATTTCTAAGTGAATGTCTTGCCCATCGACCACTATCCTTAAAGCTTGCTAAGTGGCTAAGTGCCAACTGCTTACATTTTTATACCCTTGTAGAGGGTATATTAAAGTTGTCCAGATGTTTGTAACGCTTAGATGGAAGCATCTTCGACCACCTAAAGTGTATATATTCTTGATCAGCATGACGAGCTGAGTTGACATTGCCATGTCCGTCTGTCCATCTGTTTCTATGCTATCTCCTTCATCAGTTTTAAAGATATCTTAACCAAACTTTGCACGAAGTCTTTTGGTACAAAGACGCTGCACATTTGTCGGTACCGTCCGGATAGGATGACTATATCATATAGCTGCCATAGGAACTATACGGTCGAAAAAGTAGTTTTAGTTAGAAAAACTTTTTTGTCTTCAACGCGAACGTGCCCAAACCTTGTATTTATAAGTTATCTATGCTTTTTTACAATTCCACCAAGTTTTATGAAAAGCGGTCAACTATATAGTATAGCTGCCATACAAAAGTTAGGTGTGAAAAAAAGTCTTAGTAGGAAAAACTTTTTTGTTTTCCATGTTATCGCTCCCAAACATGTTACTGATCAGTATTATATGCTATCAGACAATTTTGCCAAGTTTGATCCAAATCGGATGACTATAGCATATAGCTGCCATAGGATCGATAGGTCGAAAAAGTAGTTATAGTGAGAAAAACTTTTTTGTTTTCAATGGTAACGTCATAAAACTCGTCCATTATTAATATTATATGCTTTTAAACAGGTTTGCACATTTTGGTCAAGATCGGATGACTATATCTTATAGCTGTCATAGGAAATATCGGTCGGAAAATTGATTTTAGTAGGAAAAACTTTTGTGTTTTCAATGTTAGCCTTCTTTAACTCGGCCATTTTTAATATCATAGGCTTTCAGACAGATTTGCCAATTTTGGTCAAGATCGGATGACTATATCTTATAGCTTTCATAGGAACCATCGGTCGGAAAATGGGTCTTCGTAGGAAAAACTTTTTTGTTTTCAATGTTATCGCTCCCAAACTTGTTATTGATCAGTATTATATGCTACCACAGAATTCTGCCAAGTTTGATTCAAATCGGATGACTATAGCATATAGCTACCATAGGATCGATCGGTCGAAAAAGTAGTTCTAGTAAGAAAAACTTTTTTGTTTCCAATGGTAACGTCATAAAACTCGGCCATTATTAATATTATATGCATTTTAAACAGATTTTGCAAATTTTGGTCAAGATTGGATGACTATATCTTATAGCTGTCATAGGAACTATCCTTTGGAAAATGGGTCTTAGTTGGAAAAACTTTTTTGTTTTCAATGCTAGCGTCATAAAACTTGTCCATTATTGAATATTATATGCTTTCAAACAGATTGCCAAATTTTGGTCAAAATCGGATGACTATAGCATATAGCTGCCATAGGACCGATCGGTCGGAAAATGGGTCTTAGTGAAAAAAAACTTTTTTGTTTTTAAGAAAAAGTTCTTAAGGTCGGTGATTATTAATATCAAAAGCTTTCAAACTAATTTGAAAAAGTTGATCGACATCGGGTGACTAAATCTTATGGTTACCATAGAACCGATCGGTCGAAAATGGGTCTTGGTAAGAAATTTTTTTTTTTTTTGTATTTTAGCATCCTTAAACTCGCTGATTACTAATTTTATATGCTTTTAAGTAAATTCGCAAAATTTGGTCGAAATCGGATGACTATATCTTAAGGCTGCCATAGGACCGATCTTTCGGAAAAGGAGTCTTAGTGAGAAAAACTTTTTTGTTTTCAATTTTATCGTACTTAAATTCGGCGATTGTTAATTTGATATGTTTTCAAAAAGATTCGCGAAATTTGATCGAAATGAGATGGTTTATCTGTCGGAATATGGGTTTTAGTTGGAAAAATGTTCAGTTCTAAAACTCTGACATTTCAAAAGCAGCATTTGCAAGGGTATAAAAACTTCGGCACAGACGAAGTTAGCTTGGCCTTCTAGTTTAAAGTCTTTTAGTGTTGAACCCTGTGGGGTTTGGTTTAAGATATTCCGGAATAAATCCATTTTTAGTGCTCCTTTGGCTTGAGTTGATACCGAATGAATAGATTTTAAAACTATGTCTGTAACATTCTAGCTTTGGTTCTAATGAGTTTGTGGTATCAGTTAGTTACTTCAATTTGATCACTCTTTAAGAAACTTTTTCCAATCTTTCTGTTTTCATTTTCCTTTTATATGCTTACTTTTTCAACACTTTTTCCGCCATCTACTTAATTCAAAGCCAATAATTTCGTATGGCCCAGACCAGCCGCTGCACACCCTCTTCGCTCAGAACTAAAGTCCTAAAATATGCAAACAAAGTGAAAGTATCTATGTAAATGTTTGGTCTAGCCTCGGCTTGGGTTTTACCTGCCAAATGGCAATGTACGGGGGGCCTTTTTTATCTCTCTCTCTCTCTCTCTCTGGTTCCTTTCATCTATCAATCTTCTCCGTTTCTAAAACAAATCCAAATGAAATCCGTGCATACCAATGAACTTTTGCACAACTTTTTTTAGTGAAAAATAAATAAATACAAAATAATAATACAACAATTCTTGGGCAACCGAAAACTTTGCTTCTGATGGCTGTTGCTGCTGTTTTTGTTTTGTGATAAATTTATACAGATATTGTGAAATCTATTTGTAATATTTTTGTTTTGTTACAAAAACGAAAATTCCTGATGAAATTCCAATGTCTGTGCACAGTTTTTGATTGAATTTGCCGTTTGGCATTTGGGTTTGCTGTTCAAGTTCTGAGTGAAGGATTTACTCCAAAGTTTCCATCAAATTGAATGTCTAAACTAAAAACCACAAAAGCCAATTAGTTCGTAAAGCTTCACTTGTTGAGGTAAATGCGATAATTATAAATTTGCAAAATGGCCAAATAAGTGCATAAATAGAGATAAAGGCAAAAATGCATAAATAAGTTACAAATTATGCACAAAAAAATATGGGACACAGCTGTCAATTGAATTTGTTGTATAATTAAGTGCAATTTGTGTGTCGCTAATTGCCATAGCGTTTTTTTTTTCCCGGTCTTCATTTGCAGCTAATTGTTTTTATGGTTGCTACGTGCCCATAAAAGTAGACTACGAATTTCAAAGAGCTGAAGCTGATTCAATGCTCAATTTAAGTGGAAATTATGTTAAACTTAATTGTTCTGTAGTTTTTTTTTGTTTGCTGTTTTGGGTGTTAATAAAGTTTAATTCAATTTTACTTTGCTCAATTTGGCATGCAAAAATTTTGCATATTAAATGCAGTTCAATTTTAAATGAGATTTAAGCTATAAACGTAAAAAAAAATAAACCATTTATTTTTCAATTTTCTAGCTCAAACTTTTAGCTTTATTCATTGAAATGAATGGGAAATTGAAATTTAGTTGGAAAATTAAACCATAATTTATTTATTTATTAACAACAACATTTTGTCTTGTTGCCAGGGATTTTTAATTAATTAGTGACAAGTTTACATTTGCCTCACAAATTGCATATAATTTGACCACAATGGTGTGTGTGTGTGTGTGTGTGTCTGTGTGTGCATTGATGTTTGATTAATTAAACAACAATAAAAGCAGATAGCAGTCCAACTGATTTTTATATTAATTATCCAAATGTTTGCCCGCATTAATGTAATTAAAAGTAAAACTTGCTTCACTCTTTATACATAGTACATATTTGCCTGCTTGTTAAAAACGATTCATGCTTCAGTGAGTCTTTAAAATGTTTTGCTTTTTTTTCTATATATATTTAATTGTGTGCGACTTTAGCTGAAAGTTTGTCACATTTTGGTGACTTTTATTAAGCAATAAGCAGCTTGTTATAAAATGCAAGTCGACTGATGCTGCACACACACATGAGAAAGCTGTACTCTTCCTGAATTATGAGCAGGCCAGTGCACACTGTGACGACAGAGTGTGGAAAAATGCAGTTACCGAGTTGGAATTTGGGCAACATTTTGGAACTCTTACTATCGCCAGTACAAAATAAAGTGAATAAACTGGTTATTTTACTTTTAAAGAACAACTGAGAAAGTAATTTGAAACGCTTAAAGGAAAAGGAAACAGAGAAAGAAGTATGTGTAAATTTGGATTTTGTTTTAAAACATAAACATAACTGTTAATAGATGTTTTAAGCAGTGTTGTTTGATAGCAAACGGACGTCAAAGTGCTTTCTTGATTGACTCCGAAGCAGGAATGAAAAGGGGCTCCCAAAGCAACTCCTCGAAGAAGCGTTTCCGAAGCGCTCCGAACCTTAAGTGAAAATGGAGTCCAAAAGAGTACCGGGGAGCACTGAATCCCGTTATGTCAATTAAGATACAAGAGTATACGAAAATTCCCAAGCAACTATTTCTGGAAATCTTAAGATTCTGTATTGTATCAAATAGATACTTTAAATTTGAGGACGACATATATACACAGCTAAAAGGCATGCCAATGGGATCCCCAGCATCCCCAGTTATAGCGGACATCGTGATGGAGGAACTCCTTGACAGCACAGTCATAAAACTAAAGCACCCACCAAGATTGCTTACGAAATATGTAGACGATCTGTTTGCCATCACGAAAGAGGAAGAGATTCAGAATACACTTGACGCACTAAACTCATTTCACAGGAATCTAAATTTCACCATGGAATTGGAAATGGATGGCAAACTACCTTATTTAGACAGACGACAATAAACAGACAGTGAAATCAACTTATGCTGAGGTGGTACAAGAAGCCATCAGCATTAGGCAGAATCATCAATTACCATTCCAAGCACCCGAGAAATATGGTAATAAATACAGCAAGGGGTTGTATACAACGGATGATGAACATAAGTGATGAAATACACTGCTCGCCACTTGAATAGGACACCACTAAAGTCGATTTTCTATAGTTAATTGCTGCTAAACCAAGCCATCTAGGAAAATAATTTTTGTTTTCTTATAAAGTTTATTTAAATGTAGTAATTAGACGAAAATTACAAAATTATTCAAAAGATGTAAGTATACAAAAAACATTGTTAAACAATAAGTAACAAATTTTGGAGTCTTCATTTTGCACCACTTGAATAGGACACTTTATCTAAAAACCATTTAAGAATATTTCAATCCTTTTCAAATAACAATATTACTTAAATAGGAAATTACTAACATGTTTTTAAACAAAAAAAAGTTTTTAATAGTTTCTTGAGCCTCCTTTTTTCTCCAAAACCTCACACATTCGGTCTGGAAGGGATGCATACAATTTTCCCAATAATTCAACGATATCGAGCCCCATGCTAATTTGATAGCTGCAATTAGTTCGGGAACGCTCGAATATTGCTGACCTGATCCATATACTTCACGTGTTAGCCATCCCCACACATTCTTAATGATATTCAATTCCGGTGAATAGGGTGGCCAGTTTAATAACTCCACGTTTTGGCCCGCTCTATATACGATTTAACAATCCGGGCCGTATGTATAGGGGCATTACCATGTTGATAAATCCATTTTAGATTTGCAAAAAGAGTTTGGAAGTGTGGAAAGGCCTCTTTTAATATATCATTATAACACAACGCATTCATGGTGGTTGGAATAAATTTAAGCTCACAGGTGCCATAATAGGAAATGGCCCCCCATACCATAATACCTCCAGCATCCAGCACTGCTGTGCAACTTATCAAGATGGTGTGGTTCTTTTCGAAGATCATGAATCAGGGCCCTCCAAATTAAACTTTTTTTCGTCCGAAAAGACAACACGTTGCCACTCCGAAGTCCAGGTGACATGTGCGCTCGCGAAATCAAGGCGTTGTAACTTCCGAGCCGGGTTAAGAGGTGGCTTCTTCTTGATTTTTAGTCTCTTCAGGTGTGTAGCATTATTAATAACACGACGCATGGTTGTCAAACTTGCTTTAACATTGCATTTTTCCCTTATCTTGGCCAAAGAATCGTGCGAATTGGAAGCTTCTCTTAATATAAGTCGCTTGTCCGCGATGGTAAGCACACTGTGGGTGCGGCCCTTCATGTTTTTACAATAATTAGCCTCATTATTTAAAAAATTTGTTTTAGCGTGACGGCTTCTGTCGACTTTTTTTTTGCTATTTTGGCAATAGAAAGGCCAGAATCCTTGTAAGCTTGGATTTTTCCTTTCTCCGACTCAGATAATGAAGTGCCACGCCCCATTTTAATTTTTTTTAATTTTATACACACTTCAATTAAAGCAAAAAGTTTAAGTAAACCAAAATTTGTGTGCACGTGTCAACGATACCGACCAAATAAAATGCATGTTCTATTCAAGTGGCGCAAAAATTCAATGGAATTTTGCGAATGCTCACATAAAGTGCAAACAACTTTATAACGGTTATATTCCAAAACTTGGAATATACCAGAAAGAACGAAGAATGCTTGCACAAAGATAATATGCAAAAAATACCGTTATTCTACCATTTCGTTTTCGAGTTACGAGCAGTTTTAAAGAGAGCATACAGGGTGTCCTATTCAAGTGGCGAGCAGTGTAATAAGAGAAGGAGACACGCGGTTATCGTGCAATACATCTCTAAGTTTCTCTCTCTCTCTCCCAAAGATTGTGTTTGTTTGAATACAGCGGAGGTTGGCAGGAATGGCAAGGGGGGTGCCGGCTAACATTTTCTTATAACTTGTTTATCGTTCATCCGATCTTTATCATTCCATCAGCATTTCGATAAATAATTTTGATTACTAGATAACTCTAAAAGGTACAAACAATCTATCATTAAAGCTGTGGGAGATTTGACGTTTTTTCCAAATTGCGGGGGCGGGAGGGGGGCGTGGCAAAAATTGAAATAACCTTGATCTGCCTGCAAGTTTTAGAAATATTTGTCCCATACATGTCAAACCTCTATCTCTTACCATCTCAGAGATCTCTTCGTTCATACGGACGGACGGACATGGCTATATCGACTCGGCTGTTGATGCTGATCAAGAATATATATACTTTATAGGATCGGAGATGATTCATTCTGGCTATTACATAGTTTTGCACAAACTTAATTTACTCTGTGTACCTTTGGTACAGAGTATAATAATCCATAATGTGAGAGGAAAGACGAGTCGGGTTGTAGTTTTGTTTAATCTCGTTTAATGGCTGTCTTTCTTTAATTTACATTTCCACCATGGAGAAAGGGTATTAGAGAACACATTTGCACTGCCTCTCAATTCTCAAAAGAGTGCCTAAAAAGATACTTTACAGAGCCAGTAGGAAAACACAGTGGTTAGAGCGAGACGGACATATTCCCAAATGTATCCAGATAGCGTAAGTGAGAGCGAACAGCTGACCAAATGTATCCAGAGAGCGTAAATGATAAGCGAAAAGCTGACTAATTTATGACAGAAGCGGGGTCGACTGAGCAATTGAGCAGTCTAGATATCTTAGTATATGCTTCCACTCCCGACTGCGGCGCGCTACATAATGATCTGGCAAAGAAAATTTAACAGAGAAGCACAATTTGCTGCGTCGACAACTTTTCACTGAGATATTTGTCAGCTGTTCACTGTCATTTTGGCTCTGAGTTATTTTTTGACTCTCTGAGTCATTTTTTAACTAACTATCTCCCTCTAACCACCGTGTTTTCCTATGTCGACAATAATTTTGAGTAACAGATTTTGTTTTCCCAATGAAGTATCCTTGTCACAATGGAATTAACATCACTCAAATAAGAGAGGCGTTTCAAATTGTGCTTTTATGTTAAATTTTCTTTGGATCTGGTCGCGTCTCTTTTAGAGCTTTCCTTACAAATCTTTTACAGAGTCGTCTTAAGTGAGAAAGAGATGTCTATATACATGATAGTAAGAGTTATGTTAATGTTAAAGGGAACAGCCGGTAGGCTGATCATGAGTGAATATGTCGTAGCTGTCCTACTACAATAAGAATTTCCAATTTTTAATAAACAGCTTTGCACCAAGACCTTTTGATGTCGAGCGTTAGATCTGAAAGCAAGGCTGCAAACTGGATTAGAACCAAACCTCGTAGTCCAGTTCGATAGGGATTTTTTGGGTTTCTCAAACCGGACCATGAACCGAACATTCTAAATTTATAATAAACTAGCTGCCAGTTGTAAAAAGTTGTTGTATTGTGATTGTAAGTCGTAAAATATGTATATTACAGATCGTTGAACGCTATGTTTGAGGAAGTATGTAACAGGGAGAACCTTTTTAAATCTATAATTTTTCGTACGCTACTTGCTTAGAATGATAAGAACTATTTGGGCAAAGTTCGACTGTATCCCAAAGATTTATGCATTCCATTCCAATGTGCAAAAGGGAAGAAGGAAGCCAAGTCAAGTCAAGTCAACCAACTTGCCGCGCTGATTCCAAATGCATTCAGAGGGAGTTGCTGCTCCAGCTGCTGTTGCACACGGAAATGCTTCTTCTTTTGGTATTTTTTATTTTTTTACCTCTACTTCTTGTGGTGGCGAAAAATACAGAAATGTTTATTTCATGTTTTACCAAGTCCGGGCACGTCGTTTTGCCTGGCGGAGGATGCCTGACTGCGTGCTTCAACAAAAATGTTTCACTCATTTCACACAGACAGACACACTCAAGTGCGCTTAATCTTATTTATTTATGGCACATGGAAGGGCTACCTACCTGTCGTACTTATGCAGTTGTTGCTTACATAAGTACTTACGGCTTTTCGCAATTGCAAGCACACACACACACACACATATCGATGGCACTTTTAAGGCTTTAAGACTGACCAAATGAAGAGTTACGGAAGTGGAAATGTAATCGAGTGTGTTCGACTTTTAAATGCACTCACACTAAATGCGGTTATGTGCCCAACCAAGTGGCATAATGGATTTGTGAAAGTGTGCACAAGAATCAATGAATGAAAATCTATAGAGTTTGATTTGAATGTAGAAGATATTGAGAGAGCTTATGCCACATTTAAATGCAAATATTGTAAGTAAAACTAATTGAAGTTAAATCTTTGTAACATTTTGTGAAAAGGCTACTGAACTTGGGTATGGAGAAGTTTCTACTGAGTGGCACACAATTGTCTAGGACTGTGCTTTTTCTTATAAATAATGCAATAAACAAAAATCGAAGCTATTTTCATGAAGGGCAGAGAGATTGCTTTGTTTTAAATGATAAATGGTAGACAAATCTACAAGCAATTTAACTAGAATTTATAGAATTTCCTATAAAATAATGTAAATTTTTAAATCCAGCAACATAGACAGGCCACCACCTGTTAATCCTTCAGAGAAGATGCTGGCAAGACATACTTAGAGCGACAGTTACTCAACTTTGCTCGGAGAAAAGCAGGCACCTTATTACTGATTTCACAGATATTACTACTCACCCAATAGTACCTAATCGCATGCCATCAGGAATCCCACCCAAATCATGCCTGCATCCTCCTAAATATGTCTCAGCGTCCACGTGCAGTGCGATTCGACCTTAGGAATGAGATTACACCCGTCCTCCAACTCCTAGGTGATTGCCCGCACACTGCCACTCCATGCGCAGAAGCTAAGAAGCAGGCCCATACCTCCATCGTAGCTGAAGCCATCGAAACCTACCGGCTTAACGTAGTCCTGGACGTCATGCACTTACATGTGTCCAAGTTTGAGAGCTATGTGCTCGCTCCGTCCAGTCTATTGCCGGATGCTCAATCTCAATTACCGCAACACCATGCAAGAAAACGCAAAATAGGTTTATACTGAAAAGCCTGCCTCTGACGGCGAACATACATTCTCCCACCGTGGGGAATGGGGGGGTTTTGGCTCCAAATTTCAACCCATCTACATAACTTTCACCTCAAAGTCCTCAACTAGAGGCAACACAAAGTTCTCAACTAGAGGAACCTCAAAGTCCTCAACTAGAGGCACCTCAACGTCCCAGAGTCACCTCAACCAAAGGCACAGGAACTACAAAGTCCTCAACTAGAGGCAAAACACTCTCAGCACCTTTGTGTGGTTGGTGACTTTAACTTGGGATCGCTTGTGTGGTCGCACGATTCGGAGACTTCATCAATGATACCGAGCAATGTCCATCAGTTGCATGAAATCTGAGTAGTAGATGAGCTGTTTTGCATGTGCTTATTACAAATCAATAATATCTTTAACAAATTAATCAAGTTACTTGACTTAGGGCCGATTTCTCTTCTTCCAGATCGCTGCTATGTGTCAGATAAGCTCAGAATTTACTCTGCTATTTGTAAGTTTATGTGACGTTTAGCTCTATGTAGAAGATGAGAAAACGGCCCTTAGTTTTTATTAGTTCTGATGTCAGCTGCAATCTTGATATTTGTGAAATCCCTATCTCAAACTGTGATTCTCATCATATGTCTTTGCTGTTAAACAAGAGAGCGAGAATTCTTTAAATTTTAATGAGATTGCCCTTAATGCAATTCGTTTTGATATTTGTGCTGTAGAATGGAGTTCAATGTTATCGCATAGCAGCGTGGATGTCTGCTATGATAACTTTATTAACTGTTTTGTCTTGCATTATCAAAAAGATTGCTCCTATGAGGGTTCAGAGTTCTTATAGATTGTCATTGGTACACTAAGGGTTTAAAAAAGTATACAAATTTGGCGCAACAAATTCTATAAAGATCGCAGGATTCTGCCGATTGGAAGAGATATAGGCAGCACAAGCGTGAGTTTGAATTTTTGAACAAAATTCTTTATAATCAGTATATTGCACATGTTGAGAATGGCTTGAAATTAAATCCTAGATTGTTTTGGCGAATTCCCCAATACCCTTATCTATGACACTGGATGACTTAGTAGCAACATCAGTACACTGGCATTTCTAATTTGTTCGCTGCATTTTTCAGTTCCAACTTTGAACCCTCTACTTCATGGAATAATCTGTTTAGTCTGAGAGCAATTCCCCCACCTGCTGAACATTGGCACTTTATCCATTTCTGAGGATGACATCTGCCAAGCTGTAGTGAGTTGCGATGACTTTAATTACCCAGATTGTAATAAAATTTCTTCGTTTTTTTTGAAACATTGCATTGGGGAACTATGTGAGCCAATAATAACAAAATTCTCAATGTGACTCTCAGCTGGCCGATTTATTGACAAGTGGCAGATTGCTACGGTCACACCTGTGTTCAAGTCTGGTGTCAAGAGGGAGGTGGCTAACTACCGAACAATATATCTAAGCTCATTGAGCGGATTGTAGCCAAACAGATTTCTTTTTTGGTAAAGATGTACATTAACCCAAAAGGTTCAATTCTACTTGGACCGCCGGACTTACAAAGTCAAAATAAACAACTCGCTTTCTACTCTATATGTGGCTACTTAAGGACTTCCACAGGGGAGTGCCCTTGGTCCTTTACTTTTCATTATTTGTATACCCTTGCAAAGGGTATTATTATTATGCCCAGAAGTTTGCAACGCATAGAAATTTTCATTTCCGACCCCATAAAATATATATATTCTTGATCAGGGCGACGAGCTGAGTCGATTGAGCTTTGTCCGTCCGTCTGTCTGCCTGTCTGTCCGTCTGTTTCTACGCAAACAAGTCTCTCAGTTTTAAAGCTATCAAGCTTGAAATTTTGCACAGAGACTTCTTTTTACTACACGCTGCTAATTCGTGCATTCTTAAAAATATATGCTTTTAAACTGATTTGCAAGCTTTGGTCAAAATCGGATGACTATATCTTACAGCTGCCATAGGAACCGATCGGTCGAACAAATGGGCCTTAGTGAAAAAAACTTTATTGTTTTCAATGTTAGCGTCCTCAAACTCGTACCATTACTAATATTATATACTTTCAAACAGATTTGCAAACTTTGTTCAAAATCGGATGACTATATCTTACAGCTGCCATAGGACCGATCCACAGTGGTTTCTGCCAAAAAATGCAAAGTGAGAATTTTGTCTTCAAACATGTAGACTCTATCTCGCAAAAGAATGAGCTTTTTAATTGTATAGTTGATTTTGTTTTATTACAACCGTACTCTATAAAAGCGGCTTCAAAAGAGAGAGCATGAAATTCTTACTGTGAGAACTTTTTGAGATTTAATTGAAATTTAAAACAATTAAAACAATATTAAATCAAACTAATATTAAAGAAACTTAAACTGAATAGTCAAAAGAAGGTGCTAACTTTATTTTTTAATAAATTTAATGTTTCTAGTTTGTTGAGTTCTTTTATAAAAATTGATGTTTTGTCAGTACTATTTGTTTGTGTGCCATTGTCCATGTGATATAAATTCAGCTAAAGTAATAGTGATGATCCCCCCTGATTCCCCCAATTGGACTTATTTGACAAAATTGGTCAACCTTCTAAGATTCTAAAACTACAAAGTTTAGCTGCCGGAAAGTGCCGGAAATTGTGTTATATCCCAAAGCCTAGAGTGTGCTTGTTTTTTTTTTGCTTTTTTATACTGCGGTGCAACTGTTACATTTCTGGTCTCTGTGGTTGTTGTGTTTGATACTTTTTTGAGTGTTCCATCAAAGCACAAGTCAATTCAACTAAAATCTGCATTTTATTTACTGGATTAACTTTAAAATCTGAGACTGCTGCGATAAACATACTATATATAATGAATTTGAATTTTGTTTTTTGAGGATTTATCAATTAATTTTATTTTTTTATGTTAAGTGAAGGCTTTTAATACAAAAACTAACATAACAAAACAAAACAAATAAAAATTGAAACACAAATAAAAAATTTTAATATAACTTTTTTCTTAGACTTGGTAAAATTGTAAGGTAGGGGTGGGAGTGCGAGAGTTAAGTCACGCCCATTTAATTAATTCTCATATCCAGCGGTTTTCTAAAGCCGTTAACAAAGTTTCAAGTCGATATATCTACTGAAAGTATTTTTGGCCGCAGTCTCCATACAAGCTGGCCCACTGTGCATCGGTCGGAAAATGGGTCTTAGTGAGAAAAGCTTTTTTGTTTTTAATGTTAGCGTCCTTAAGCTCGGCCATTATTTATATTATATGATTTTAAACAGATTTGCAAACTTTGGTCAAAATCGGCTAACTATATCTTATAGCTGCCATAGGACCGATTCGTCGGAAAATGGGTCTTAGTGAAAAAAACTTTTTTGTTTTCAAGTAAATTGTTCTTAAGGTCTGTGATTCTTAACATTAAACGCTTTCAAACTTATTTGAAAAAATTGATCGACATCGGGAGACTATATCTTATGGTTGTCATTGAACCGATCGGTCGAAAATGGTTCTTAGTAAGACATTTTTTTTTGTTTTTAATGTTAGCGTCTTTAAACTCGCTGATGACTAATTTTATATAATTTGAAATAGGTTCGCCAAATTGGGTCGAAGTCGGTTGACGTTATCTTAGGGCTGCCATAGGACGGATCGGTCGGAAAATGAGTCTTAGTGCGAAAAACTTTTCTATTTTAAATTTTTTAAATTTTATCTTTCTTAAACTCTGCGATTGTTATTTGAATATGTTTTCAAAAAGATTCGCAAAATTTGGTCGAAATCAGATGTTTATCTGTCGGAAAATGGATTTAAGTTACAAAAATGTTTGATTTTTATGTAAGCACAGACGAAGTTAGCTTGGCCTTCTCGTTATTAATGACATTTGTATGCATTTTCTTAACTCAGAGTTTCTGCTGTATGCTGATGATCTTAAACTTTACCGATCAATTAAATCCTTAAGTGATAGTCGATTGTTGCTATCTGATATAGATAGGGTCAGTGCATGGTGTGCTCTCAACTTTTTTTTATTTATTTATTTATTTAGAGTTGACAAAAAAAGGATGGCAACAAAAATGTATATGCGTTACAAAAGTTTTTATGAGCTAATGAAGCCTATCAAAGAAAATCTAATAAAATTACAAAATAAACTAATAACGACTCCGACACGGTGGGGGAATCTCTCGGAAAATCTCTGACCCGGTGGGGGAGGATTTTTTAGCCAGTCCGGCAAGCTATGCCCCTGCTCACAACCGGGAGTGGTCAGAGATTTCCCCGGAGATAATTATAGAGAGAAGTTTTTAGAGACAAGAGAGGGAGTTCTGTTGAGAGCAGGTGATTGAGATCATTGTAATTTTGACATAAGACCCGAAAACGATTGTGCTGGGCATAATCAGTTGTGCATCTGGGCAAGATTAAAGGTAAATAGTTTCTAGTTTGCCTAGAAGGAACGGAAAAGTTAAGGCGACCTAAGAGTTCGGTAGAGTCTACATCACTAATGATTAACTTATGAAGAAAACAAACGCCTAGGACTGTTCTACGATTAGCTAACGAAGGAAGGTTAATAAGCAAGAGTCTGCTGGAGTTCGATGGCAGACGAAGGTTAGGGTCCCAATTTGGTCCACGAATAGCAAAAAGCAAGAATTGCTTTTGTAGTGACTCAATACGATCGATTTGCTTTTTGTATTGCGGACACCAGACGGACGAGCAGTATTCAAGTACAGGACGTACTAGAGCAGTGTACAGGAGCTTAATGAATCCAAGTACACCATTTGCCCTATTAACAATAGAGGAGATATGAGGATTGAAACTCAATTTGGGGCCAAAAAGAATACCAAGATCAACGACTGTAGATATTCGTTCCAAGGGTTCATTGCCAATCGTATAAATAGCCAGCGAAGGTTTGCAACGATGGAAAGTCATAAACATGCACTTGGAGCAATTAAGGTGTAATTGATTAATCAAGCACCAGGACTGCAAGGAGTTTAGATCATCTTGCAATCTAATGGAATGCGTCGGGTCATTGAAAGATAAATTAAGTTTAACGTCATCGGCATACATAAGTATCCGAGAATAAGATAGTACTGTGGGTAGGTCATTAATAAAAAGAGTAAAAAACAAAGAACCAAGATGGCTACCTTGCGGTACACCAGAAGTAACAGAGACGGGCTTTGAAGTGTCTGAACGTAATATAACTTTTTGGGTTCTATTTTTTAAAAGGACGAAATCCAGAGCAGAAAAGAGGCGGGAAATCCTAACCGATCAAGCTTATAGAGGAGAAGATCATGGTTTACAGAGTCAAAACCCTTACTAAAGTCGGTGTAAATGACATCGGTTTGCTTTTTCTTAAGGAAACCATCATTAACCAATGAAGTAAAATCAAGCAAATTGGTCATAGTTGACCGACGCTTTGTAAATCCATGCTGGAAAGGTGATAAAATCGATTTGCAATAATGCTGCAAGGTGGAGGTTACAATCTTTTCAAATAATTTAGGATTTCCCTCTTAGGTTACTCCCTCTTAATCTTAGCAAATGCTTTATTGTTAGATATAGCAAATGCTTCTACAATATCACGGCCACTTACTCGACTTCTAATCAAACTTTATCGAGCCGGGTTGAGGCCATTGATTTGGGAGTGAAATTTAACAAAAAATTTACCTGTAGTGAGCACATAAATTATATTTTGCCAAAGGCCTATTCCAGGTTTGGTTTTGTCAAGCGCAATGCCAGCCAATTCAAGGATCCTTATACTAGGTTGAGTCATTACTCTGCATTTGTGCGTTCCAAGTTGGAGTATGCTTCATTTATTTGGAATCCCTGTAGTGCAGTTCATACAAAGAAGCTTGAAAGGATGCAAAAAAAATTTCTCAATTTTTCTGATCTTTTGCCGCCTTATTTTAGTATCCACCCTGGAAGATAGAAGAACTATTTCGTCTTTATTGTTTTTGAATGACCTTGTTTTTGGCTGCATTGATTGTCCTACCTTGTTAGGGAACATAAATTTAAATGTACCAGGCAGAAATCTTAGAACCTTCCAACCCTTTTCCAACCAATTTTTCCTTAATGAACCCATATCTAGGGCTCTTAAAAACTTGAACTCCTTACCCGTTAGCAAGCGATTTGAATTTGACTCCAATAAATCGGCAATCAAAATTTTGTGAACACTTTTCTTCTTTTAGAAACTAATTTAAATTGTATAATTTAAGTTAAGAAATAGATTAGCCAGTTAAGAGCTTTGTTCAATTGGCAAATAAATAAAAACAGCTTGCTTATCGACCCCCAATTGAAGCAACGGACTCAAGGCGAGGTGGCAATCGACTTGGCTACAACTCCAACGGCTCATCACATCAAGAAGCCACAGATTTTCTGATCCCAGCATCTACAAATTGCAGCTCCTGTCAAAGAAACCGTTGGAGCAACCTTACACTGGTCCCCATTGTAGTCACGTATGCCATCGCGACCATCATATCCCACAGAATCAGTTTCGTTTCCTTCGCTGTCTGACAAAGTCACTGAAGGCGGAGTAGATGTGGCGACTTACCATCTCTACCATCTCTATAGAGAACCATTTAGTTTTGCACTTAAGTCACCTCTTGTCCTACCTTAGCTCAATTGTAGGGTATTTTTGTGATAACCCAAAAATAAATTGCCGTTATAGTTGAGTAAACTTTAACCCAGCATTTGTTGCCCGTGTGCACTTTAAAACATTTGCATACGAATTGGGATTGGGTAGAGAATTGGCTACACCAGAGATAACAGAAAGCGAGGGTAGGTGGGGGGGGGGGGCGGGGTTAGTGTGTCGACAGTTTTAAAACTTACAGGCAATCAAAGTGTTAACAGCAGGGCTATAAAACTTTTGCCAAAAAATAAACTTTTGACTGCATGCGAGTCGCCCTCCTGGTTTACCTCTCTCCTCCGCCGCCTGTGTGTGTGTGTGTGTGTGTGTGTGTGTGCGTTTCCCAACTGACTTTGGTATAATTTCAGCTATCGAACTGTGTGGGTGTGGGTAATGAGTTTTGGCAATTGGGGAAATCGTTGCATGAAATTAACACCTTTAATGCCAAATGACAGCGGCTGCTCCATCATCATTAGAGGATGACACAAACACACACAAACTCACACACTTGTTGAAAATTTGGAACTATGCAAAACGCGTTGTTCGATTTAAAATTTGAAATATGTTTCAAATAAATCAAAAATAAATCCATCAATATTTCAGTAGCCCAAAATCGTTTTTATCCCCTACTTTAAGTTTTTGCCACGGCATCCAATTTCTTAGCCCAAGTCAAACATTCAGTGACTTTGTTAAGCCGCTTTTCCACGTGTTTAAGTTTTGTCTTGCGTTTGTGTTTACATGTGTTTGTGTTTGCTTTCCCCCCAACTACCCTTCCCTTCCCTACACCCAGCACATTTATTTGGTTAACCCAAAACTCTCCTTGCGTTGAAACCCAACACAGATTTATTTGGTCAGGTTCAGTTGGGCCTCAGGACCTCAGGCTAAATCATGTCTAGACAAGCAGCAAAGGCAGAGTTGGGCTGGTTTTTATCCATTTTCAGTTACGAAACGATAATGACTGCCAATTAGCTACGCTTTAATTCAATTTTGCTAATGTGCACAAATTACGAGTAGTTTTAAACAAAAACGCACAATAATTAAATGGTTTTTGCTCTTTTTTATGGCCAAGAGAAAAACCACAACCAAAAATATGCATGCCTTCAGTTTATGTGCGGGCATATTTGGGTTTACTGGCAGCTGTCCAAAATGGGTTAACTCTGCGATGTTGTTGTTTTGTCTTTGTTTTGTTTTGAAAACTGGGTTATGACAAGCTATGTGGACCAAATGCATACAAATTTGATTTGACTTTTCATTTAAAGGATTTTGTTTTGAACAATTGGAGAATGCCAATGGGAGGCTGTATAAACAGAAGATATTGTGATGGCTTTGGCCAAGTAGTAAAAGAGCTTGCTGCCGTCAAAACAACCTAATAAAAGCAAGAAAAGTGGTCAAGCTCAACTGTAATATACTCTGTACTTGTAAAAGTGTATGCTCAGTATGAATTTTGCTGCTGCAGTAGCAGTAATTGGGAGCTCGAAAAGTTTAGGTATGACAGAATCTTACAGATTCCTCTATAATTGGCTATATCGGACATGGAACCTTTTCTTTCATTTACTTCATAATAGGGAAGTGTCAAGGGATAGGTTAAGCAGCATTCGATAAGGATCATAAAGTAAATCAAAACAATCAATGCGATTTTCTTGGCTATTGGGCACGTTTATGACCCTTCAGAAGAAAATATTATAAATGAACATGTCCATTTTGAAGAGGTAATACATAGATGCACCACATGTGGTATATCCACAACAGAAAATAATTTATTATTATTTTTTTTGATTTAGCCTCGTCGCCAGTGTTGTATTCAGAAAAACTCGTCTACTCTCTGTGACTGCCAGATATTAACTAACTTTATTTAGTAATAATAATACTGTAGCGAGTTTTGTGTTCACTGGGACGTCGCCGTGATGGTCAGGCGAGCGGTTTACTGATTTTTTGGGGGTGGTAGGGAAAAAACTCTCGCCGGTGGCACTCCGGGCACGCATGGCGAGGACGTACACAGCCAATCAGAATCAACTCCGGTAACAATTCTTTTTTTTGTCAGCCTTAACAATTCGACAATTCGGTCATACACGTGTGTCCATTACCAGAGAAAAAACTAGAGAGAGAGGTTAAAGCGATAGACAACTCGTCATCGCCTGTCATCGTTGATTGATAACGATCAGTGACGCCGCCCTGAGTACCGAATCTGGTTCCAGGGATCTGGTTCCCAGAGTCAGATCCTAGGTTCGCTAGAATACTTCTTATTTGATTCATTTGATATCAGCCTACCACAGATAGTTTGATTGTTCAACTAGTCGGTTCACAAGAAGCGTTTATCAGCACAGAATGCCGTGTTAAGGCCTATTTCCAGAACGCAAGAAAATAGATGTTTATGTCGAACTTCACATCAATAGAAACACTTTTAAACTGTTTTGAAATCTGAAAGCTATTTCACAGCAGTCTTATTTGTATGCAGCATTGTGCCGAAATACATTTTTATGTCATCTGGAATCCAGCATTTAGCGACCAATATTTCTGTCGTCAGGATCATAATCCAAGTGTCATATAGGCATAAGCCATTTTTGCCTGAGTGTATTACAAACGCTGCACAGCTCATTTTCAAAGCGTCTATATGGTGAATAGTTAAGCGCTCATACCTCTGAAATGGTTAAAATGCCATACTCTTCCGAAGAGGAGCTCGTTTGACATTTGCCTCACACGTTCTCTCATATATTAAAGCCAGCGACTTAGACTAACTCTCTTTCTAGGTCTTAGGGACGGTTAGATTGAAATTTACTTCGTGTTCAGCAACCAGTTCTGTCCATTTTAAAGTTGCTGTAAGTCTATTAAGGGCCGTTTTCTCATGTTGGTGTTTTTGCAAATCTAGGTGGATTTGCTGCATTTGCTTTGCTCATGTTCAATGCTAGCCATCTAGATGAATTTCGTAGCAATCTACTTGATCCTCATTGATTTCAAAAGCATCTACATGGGAATGCAAAATTAAGTATTTTTATGTATCCGCGCATATGGTCACACTGAAAATTATTTGTAAACAAAAAACAGCTGCTACTAAAAACAGTTATGTCTGAATTGTTAGCAAGTAAAGCAAACATGGAAAATATTGGACGTGCGTTTTATATACAATCACTTGCAGACATTGCTGAAGAGACAGATGTACATATTAATTCCTCTAGAGTCTATAACCGACGCACAAACTATTTCGAGACGTATGAGGACTCCGATTTTATAAAAAGATTTCGGTTGTCGAAAGCAACTGCCAAGTTTGTGTTACATAAAATTCACACAAGCCTGCAGTCTAATATAGAGAGGTTAGTAAGTTTTTTTTTTGTGTTATTTTCAATATGCAATAATAAAATGCTTTCAGGCAAACTTGTATACAGTCATCTACCAAGCTGTTAATAGCGCTTCGTTTTTATGCAAGCGGAAGCTTCCTGATTACAATTGTCGATTTTTGTGGAGTTAGCGTGTCCACAGCAAGCCGAGTTGTAAAAGAAGTCTCCTTTGCAATTGGTGGCCTGCCAAAAATGTTTATAAAATTCCCACCCAGTGACAACATCGATGGAATCATATCTGACTTTTACAACATCGCAAAGTTTCGTATAGCCATTGGAGCTATTGATTGCACTCATGTAAAAATTCAATCACCAAGAGGAGATAATGGTGAAATTTTTCGAAACAGGAAAGGATACTTTTCCTTAAACGTGCAAGTTGTTTGCAATGCAAATCTTGTAATTCAGGATTTAGTTGCTAGGTGGCCTGGATCGGCACACGACAGTAGCATATTTCAAAACAGCCGGCTAAAATTCTTACTGGAGAATGGGCATTTTGGAAGTAATTACATCTTGGGCGACAGTGGATATAAGCAGACCGCATACCTAATGACACTTTTGTTAAATCCGCGCACAGAAGCCGAAAAATTGTACAACGAGTCCCAAATTCGCACCCGAAACGTTGTTGAGCGTTGCTTTGAAGTGTGGACGCGGCGTTTTCCCGTTTTATCAATGGGAATGCGTATCCAAAATAAGACCAAAACGGCAGTAATCGTAGCTTGCGGCGTTTTGCACAATATTGCTATTCGATCGAGAGATCCACTTCCCCCAACAGAATACGCACTTCCAACAGAAATGCCTAACCCACTGGATGAAAATTTAAGTACTGATTTAAATACAGATGTAAATGAGAGATCTCGTTGAATTCTAAATTACTTTTCAAGGTACGACTTCTTTATGATTTATTTATTAAAATCACCTATAATTACATATTTTTTGTTTTTGCAGACTGCGATGATCAAAACTTATATGAATACAACTTAATTTTACTTTAACTGCAAATTGGATCACAGATGTGATCTCTGCCTCTTGTTAAACTTTCTGAAATAAGAATCAAATGGAATGCCTTATAAATTTGAATAGGTTTTTTTATACTAACATGTGAAATTCAGTTTTGTCTTTTTTTTCTCCTGCACCTCCAACTCCAATAACTCTATGCGCAGCTTTCGCTCACGAGCATCATCCTCATGCCTTTCTTGCGCACGCTGGTTTTCGGACCTGAAAAAATTCTGTTGAGCCTGCAGCAGCATTATTTTTTCTTCCTCCAGCGTACGCTTGCGTCCAAGACCAGATTTTGGAGCCAGCTTTTTTGATTTTGGCTGGCGCAAAGTTGCTGGGTTCCAAGTGGCCCACTTGGAGCTTGAGCTTGGCACGTCGTCATCCAATATAATGGCAGCCTGAAAACCAATAAGGATTGTACTGCAGTTTAGGTGAAATGTATTATTTTATAATCTGCACTTACCTCGGGATCGCTTGTGGCTGCTGCAAATAGGTCTTTTTTGCCCACAATGCTAAGATCGCCTGTTAAAGCATTTGGAAATTTTTTAACTAAAAATCATATCGCTATTATTAAATACTTACACACATCACTGTCAAGTTCATTGCTTAGACCTGTTGCTGAATCTCCCATCATAGCAACAATTCTCTCCGTTCGTCCAATTCTCTACCTTCGCACTTGCAGGTGGGCCACCACCAGTTTGGTATTTTACTGCTCTCTCCTTTGCCAGCTCCGACTTCGACTTCCGCTTCATTGTGAAAAATTTGTAGCGGAGTTGTTTCCATTCGCTCCAAATGCCTGTTTGTCCGCTAAATTTTTCGGCCAGTTTGATCCATGTCTCCTGCTTTTGTTTCCAGGTCACTGCGTCCGACTTCTTGTTCTCAAGAACATCCTTCTTCTCCTCTACGAGATCCACAAGTAAAATCTCCTCCATCTCCGTGAATTGCTTGCTTCTTGTTTTTGATTCTTTGCTGAACATTTTCAATTTCAATTGGCGCACAATAAACAAAACAAGAAACAGCTGTGCGGAGGCGTGCTGCCAACCTACTATTATACCTTTCCAGCCCTCCCGGTGTGACCATGGCGTAAATGCCCGAATTTATAATCAACCAACATGAGACAACCAATTGCACAAAAACCATCTAGTTGCAAAATCTAGATGGATTTCGATTTGAGCAAAAAAATGAACATGAGAAAACGGCCCTAAGTCTACTTAAGTTGCTATAATTTTTTTTTTCAGTGTACAAATGGCAAAGTCTAGCCTCAACATTTGTTGCTTTCCTCTCTGGCTCTACAAAATGTGACTGCTATAGTAAACTATTTACACATTTACATACAGTTTATGCGCGTAAGTTTCACTCACTTAATGCTAGCTTCCTGTGAATTCCTTGCAAACTCGTAAAGCTTCTTTCAATATATTTATGTGGGTTATTAAATGGATTTTTCGTATGCGAAACATAAAAAAAAAAAAGGTTTTCAATTGAATTTGTGTGTTAAAGAAGCCACAGGCTGCCGTCGAATCCTGATGATGATGATGATGATGATGATGCGGAGACCAACACCTTCTTGTGTCTCAGTTAAATGTTATGGCCGCTTTTAGACAAATTGCCGCAAGTCTTTGGCACAAAACTTTTCGCTTACTACAATAACTTTATATGCCGCAACAGTTGAGTGAGTTTCAAAGGTTGCGGCAGCTCTTAAAAACGGGGGTAATCTTTTGGAAAGGGGACATTCCGGTGAACCTAAACCTTATTCAATTTGTTTGGAATGTGTACAAAAACCATTAAAATGTATTGAGGAAGTGAGGGGAACACAATTGTGGTGGCATTTCATAATTCAATTATTGTGGTTGGGTAAAGGTTGAAAGGATGGAAAGTGTGTAAAGTGAGTGTTAAGAGGACGGAATTTTTTGGAATTATGAGAATTCATTGATTGATGACTAAGTTGAAGACTATTTCAAGTGTCACACAAGTTCTCAAGTTTCATAATCTTGCTGCTCTGCCATTTTGCTAATAACATTTTAGTATAAGCTTTCAATTCCTCAAGTGCCAAGTGTAAATGGCTTTGTCTTTTTCTTAAACTTAACTTGTCTTGTCTTTTTGGCCTAATAAATTTAAATAAAACAAACGAAACTTCATCAACCGATTTAAATTAAATTTATTTCCACATAAAACCAAAAAAGCCAATTTAAAGGCTTTACTTATAAAAACAACAATCTTTATGATGCAAAAACATGCATAAGCCAAGTGACGCGAAGGAAGAGGTTGCTGTTGCTGTTGCCGATGCCGTTGCCACGATTTGCCAGGCAAAGGAAGTGAATTGTTGGCAGGACTAGCCATATGACCATGTGGCCCCTTGTTGTTCCTTTATGTTATTGCAATGGGGCCATTATTATTGCTGTCCATTGCCGCCCCGAAGGTCCGTTTCGGTCGTTTTTGGTCAGTTAAGCGCGCGCGCTCACACTGTCAGGGAATCGGAACTCATGTCATTTCCGCAAAAAGTTTAGCATGCTTTTAGGCTGGGGCCACTTAACACACAGTGGGCGAGCGATAGATATATAGACGAAACATCTGTGAATGTGTTCTGGAAATTTATTTCGACACTAAATGTGCGCACATACTTGCGTTTTGTCTGCAGTTTATTGTAGATCCAATTGAAGAGATACCCACGGTACATTTAATCAGATATTAGGATATTAATTTTATTGGATTTCGGCATTTTATGGGCGGAGATTAAAACACAAACGAGCCGATTGCTTTATTACGGTTTTGGTAATTGGTAGGATCTTTACGATTATGTAATTTGATAATTTGACAGCTTTTTGTAACACTTAAAGCTGCTTCCAGGTGACTAACTTGAAATTCCCGTTCATTGGGAAAAATCGTAGAATTGCTTGGGATAGTTTATTTCAAAGTTACACTCAAAAAAAAAAAATTCAATCCATACGGGATCAAATCATTCCCAATCGGTAATGAAAACAACGTAATAACGGCTATTCTTGACCCGTTCCGAAAAAGGATTGAGTTAATCCGACTATTTTGATCCTAAGAAGGATTGCATTTATCCCGGGGTAATCTTTAAAAAGATTGAATTAAGCAAATAATTCGAAAACAATTTAATCTCAATCCAGGATCATTTTAAGCAAGTTCGAGATTGTTTTTGAGCTCGATATGTAATATTGATTTGATCCCAGGAAAGATACCTCTCTTATTCCTTTCCTCCGCCATATTTCATAGGATATCCTTATACACAAACAGTTTATGATATTTGCTCTTCGTGGCCTAAACTGCGACACCAACATCCATTTACCCCCCCTATCAACAGAGATTTCGCCTTCACTACTGCCATCACTTAAATCCAGTGTTTGGAAGTACCTAGGTACAAATACCTAGATACATATTTTGTGTATCTTTTATCTTACCTCGGTATTTTCCAATTCGAGTACCTTTTACCTTACCTAGGTCTTTGTTTTCATTTACCTTGTCAATAGATAGGGTACTAGGTAGTTTTCGTACGTGATTTTTCTTCGCGACCAAGTATTGATATCAATTGTTTGGGATTTTGAGTATATTCGGTCAGACTTAATTTATTGGCTCATTCATGCTTTTGCAAGAAAATACTCAAAGATAGAGGAGAGATAAAACGGACAACCGTCGCGACAACGTTCCAATATTTTGTGGAAGGAATAAAGATTTACCGCTTATCTTGAATGGAACATTTTTCAACCCGTATGGCAAATGTCAACTTTGTGTAAACAAAACTATTAAGTTTGCAACAAAACTATACAATATACATATGTGCACAAAAATCTGAATACTTACAAACATACACACGTATTAATGTACATATGATCGAATTTTTTTGCACTAATTTGTCGATACATACACACCTGATCATATTAATAGGTACACACCGGAATTTTTTAATTATAGATGGTTTTTTCGTACTTTTAGTGTTGACAACTTTTTAATTTTTGGTTTTTTGTTGTTGTCAATGTCTGGCCACACTGTGACAAAGAGTTGAAAGAGGGGCTGCCCCGTATATCAAAGCTTTTCTATAAATTGCGAGTCCACCACACATTTCGCCTGATCATAATAATAGGTACACTCCGTTGCTCACAAGTATAAAGTGAATAATTTTGTAATCAATGATCTTTTGGTAACTAAAGGTATAAGTATAGCTCCTGTCAATACAGAGAATTTATTTAAGAAGGGTCGAATTCTCATTGTACTAAGAGAAGTCGATTGGTCTAGTCTGAGAAAAGAAGGCAAATCATTACGAGCCATCGCCAAATTAATGAACAGGTCTCATAATTTTGTTAAAAATGCATTAGAAAGAAAACCAAGACAGGAAACCCGTGCAAGGCCACAAAAAACAACAGAAACCCTTGACCACTACATAGTAACTTTGAGCAAAAAGGACCCATTTAAGTCATCGAAGGCTATTGCAGCCGAAATTGGGAATTCAGTTAGTGCTCCAACTATCCGCAGACGACTACAAGATGCCAACCTACCAGGAAGAATTGCCAGAAAAGTCCCACTTATGCGCAAAAAAAATATCACCATGAGGCAAACTTTTACGAGATGCACCGGGGAGAAAAAATGGAGAAACATATTATGGAGCGATGAAACCAAGATTAATTTGTTTGGAAATGACTGTGAAAGGAATGTTCGACGCCCTAATGGAAAGGAATTCCATCCACGGTTTCCATAAAAAACAGTCAAACATGGAGGTGGCAATATAATGGTATGGGGTTGCTTCTCCTGGTACGGCGTAGGTCCAATTTATCAGACTACGAACAAAATGATGCTGAAGAGTACAAATCCATATTGGAAACAGTTATGGTACCGTATGCTGAGGAAAATATGCCATTACGTTGGGTATTTCAGCAAGATAATGATCCTAAACACACATCAAGGCTGTTATCTAATTTTTTCGAGGACCAAAAAGTTGACGTTCTGAAGTGGTCAAGCCAA
>JBAMBO010002005.1:0-220809 GCA_037044535.1 Lordiphosa magnipectinata
AAGTCATAGCTCGTAAATAACTCTCAACCCATTTTTTAGTTCGCTCTGCTCACGTCACTGACCGAAAACCCAAATATAAAAGGGGCCCGGGCTTCCCGCAACCGAATGTGTTCTATTATCGCGCTCACTGTTAAGTGGCTGTGGTAGACCACACAGCACTGATCGGTCTGACAGCAACCGAATAACAGGCCCAACTCAGTCAATTGGTCTCAAATTGCGTGCTTCTCGAAGACCAAACTCTCATAATGTTATTTGAAAAGGTTGCAGACTCAAGAGTTGCGCCAGAGTTTAACAAGCAGAGAGAGAGTCTATGCGAGAGAGAACGAGAGAGTGCGTATAGTTCAACGCATGCATTCATATCGTTAGCCGAGCCTTACACACCGATGCATACATACGAAGAAGACCTTTTGAATTCGGGAATTAGGCCAAACGGCCCCAAATAGACCTAAGAGGAAAAAAATCGAAAAAATGTCTTTCTCTCCTCTCACAACCAAATAGAAGCAGAGAGCGTAGTTATAGATTGTTTTGGTACCTCTTTTCAATGTGGTCGCACGAAAGCTGTCGTTTTCTGACAAAGGCAAACGGGGGACCTATTTTTGCGACCTCTGATTAAAGTAATCCGATTCGGACGGTTCACTGGAAAAAGGCTAACGGGCAAACAGAAGGACGATATGGAAAAGCTTTATTTATAAGGTTAGGTTGAGATGGTTAGGGTCCCTACACTTAGGCCAAGAAAGGCCCATTGCGATACCATATAATTCTCTACTTAAGCCAGGTGCGGTTCCTCTCGACTGAACCCTTGTAACAACGTTAAAACGGAATCTCTATCTCGGACACTTCCGAGAGGTTGAGTAGAAATGGGTGACCAAGAGTTTTGAGCCTCCTTCTACTAAGAGCTGGGCAATGGCAAAGAAGATGCAGTAATGTCTCCTCCTCTTCCTTACACTTGCAGCTTCTACAGAAGTCGTTGCATGCCTGCCAATGAGGCAGTGACCCGTTAGGGCCCCAACCAGAAGTGAGATGTTTTCCCTACTTTGGCGCAAAAGACTATTGGTTCGCTTCAGGTTAAACGAGGGCCACGTGACCCTAGCTACAGCGCAAACCGTAAGGTTATTCCATCGTTCCGTAGCCAGGCGCCAGGATTCATTCCTTGTGATTAGCTTGTATGAGGCTAAGGGCATCCCTATCAAGCTCTTCTCCGGGAGGAGCTGAATGGTAGTACCCTGTCTAGCCAGTTTGTCGGCTGACTCGTTACCCTCAATGTTACAGATGAGGTGGATACAAAGATGCTGAGCTATCGCATTTAAGGATCTACGGCATTCCGTGAGCGTCTTGGCGTTATTGGTGTAGGAGTAAAGAGCCCTTAGAGCGGCTTGACTATCTAAGTAAATGTACATGTTCCCTTCTTCGAGTGTGCTGATGTATTTGGCGGCCTCCTGGATGGCCACCAATTCTGCTTGGTACAGACTGCAATGATCAGGGAGCCGGAATGAGATTTCCACTCCCCTTCCTACTTTGTCATCGAGCTTAGATCCATCAGTGTAGATATTGATGGCATTTGCTCTACTGTGGGGCAAGTTATCCCAGTCGCGTCTACTAGGGATATTGATGTCTTAAAGTTTCTGGAATGACGTTGTGGGTGTACAATACGTTTTGTACGTTTTGGCGAGTTAGTATAGTTGAGTGGCCTGAGTTACCCGCATTCCAGGACTCAGACTCTCTTAATCTCAAGGCTGTAATGCCCGCTAACTGTTTAGACATCAAGTCTAGAGGAAGAAGATGATATATGGTGTTTAGTGCTTCCGTTGGGGTGGTTCGGAAGGCGCCACTTATACATATTTCAGCACTTCTCTGCACCTTGTGTAAAGGGCTCAGTACTGACGGATTCTCGAGTGCTGGCCACCATACTAGAAGCTTTTTTATAAACCAAAGGACAAAGTTATACTACCCTCTTTAAGTGTATCAAATAAATGTTCTTCTTACTAAAGCTCATTTTGCACTATAGTCTTAGGCTATTTACCTGGCGTGGCTCGGGTTCTAAAAAACATTTGTTAAGACTTCTTCACACAAAATTTTGAAATATTTTCCATATCATTATTCAGGTATAAGCCCGCTGGAAGCCAGATTTCCACCGAAAATAAATCCTTATTCTGAACCTTAAAATGGTTGGGAACCAATTTTAAAGAGGGAAGTGAATAGCATCGCATTACCTGCATATCTTCACAACCAAAACATAATTTCAAGTATAAATCTTAAATTGTTTCTGAGATATGGCTCACAACTACTATAATACCACTTTTTAAGCCGGCTCAGAGCAGAGTCCTGAAACAGTAAAATATCAAGCTCCATATTACCAACCTACTAGTTAAGGACTCTAGCATTGAAACCAAAAAAGTTTTTCTCAGTAAGACCCATTTTCCGACCGATCGGTCCTATGGCAGCTATAAGATATGGTCATCCGATTTTGACCAAAGCTTGCAAATCTGTTTGAAAGCATATAATATCAATAATGACTGTGTTTGGGAACGCTAACATTAAGAACAAAAAAGTTTTTCTCACTAAGACCCATTTTTTGACCGATGGTTCCTATGGCAGCTATAAGATATAGTAATCCGATCCGGTCGGTTCCGACATATTAGCAGCGTGCAGTAAAAAGAAGACTCTTTGCTAAATTTCAGCTCGATAGCTTTAAAACTGAGAGACTAGTTTGCGTAGAAACAGACGGAGAGACAGACAGACAGACAGACAGACGGACGGACAAAGCTCAATCGACTCAGCTCGTCGCCCTGATCAAGAATATATATAGTTTATGGGGTCGGAAATGAATATTTCTATGCGTTGCAAACTTCTGGGCAAAATTATAATACCCTTTGCAAGGGTATAATAAGAATGGTAGATTATGAATTACAAGAAACATGATGAGTGCATACTTGGGTCTTAGTCATTCTTCATTTGGCCGAATGTACATATTTGTGTCAATGGAATCAGGCTACTAATAAATATATAAATCATGCAAACTACAAGGGTACAAAAACTTCGGTCGAGCCAAAGTTAGCTTTCCTCTATTTTTTATTATTTTTGCATACAATTTGTGCAAAGATTATTTTTTAATTGACTGCAACTATTTTGCCCTCTTTGTGCCACTTGCTCTGACATTGTTAATTCCAAATGCAAAGTAACTTTTCTTTATCTTAGAGCACTTTTCTAATGTTTTCCATATTCTGCTGGCACGCGAGAGTTTGCATGTTTAACACTTGACAGACGTGAAGAGGCCGCAAGAAAGGGGTGAATTGGGGTTAAGACGACGCCCAAGATGGATTGAGAATGAATTTAAGATTGTTTAAAATTCAGGTGCAACATTTGTGCCTGACTTTTATCTATTTAATCTTTCTGTGCATGTTATTTATTTGCTTGCTTCACTGAGCACTGAGGAGAATTATTTAAACTGTAACTGTAAATGTAATGTCCAACATAAATAATTCGCCTCAAGCCGGGCCAAGTGTAAGGACATGCAGCCAACAGCAAACAGGACAATACCGAAATAAAGAGACAGAGCGGAGTGGAGCGGAGCTATGAAGGGTAAGCAAACATGCAGCTGCCAACAATTTATTGGCTCGAGAATGACAACAATCTGAAGAAGGCAAAGCAGCAGCCGGGGGTGAATAGTGGGGGCAATTATCAGTGTAAACAGTAGGCAAAAAATGCAGTGCAAATAGCAGCAATAGATGAGAGATAGAAATTTATCCCACTATCGATTTTTCCTACTCTCAGGGTATACAATTTCAATTCAGGTCTTTACCTGCGCATCGTTAATCAAAGTGTCTTTAATCTCACGTCAAGCTATGTAAATAAACAATTACGAGCATTTATGTCTGGGCACACACACACAATCACACACGTGTGCAAACACACACACGCGCACAAGGGCACAAATTTTGCGGCTTAAAGTTAATTCATTTCGCAAAGTGTTTACCTAACCTGGCATTAAAACGGCTAGAGACACAGCCCCTCCACCACCAACACAACAAGAAGCAAACAAAACCGGAAGGAAACGCGCTGGAAATCAGCCAAGTGCAAACATTTCAATTTGAAACTGATAAGTCGCATTAATGTTGAGTTAAATCAGGGTTAAACAGGCTTCCGAAATTCCGACGAAAGTAACACAAAAACCCAACCACTCAGTTTTGATTGAAGACTTAAAGCTGTTTCGGAATGTTGTACGGGTATATCGATTACTTTGTCTCGTAATGCACTTTGCCTGCAACTGAAACTCTGGCCCAAGTGGCCACGAAAATGCTTCAAGCAAACTTTGTGCTCCAGTGAATCGATAGCCCGAGGAGCTGATACTTAAGTCTGAGTGAGTAATGGAATGCACAGGGAAGCCGTCAAACTGTGAGAGAAATTCTGGATTTAAGTTTCGAATTCAAATCAAAATTGCTAAAAATGAAAATGCTCCATTCGCAACTTGGTTAGGTTGGGTTGGGTCAGTTCACTTTGGTAATGTCCTACAAGCTTACATATTTTCCGCATAGTTGCACATTAAGCCAAAAAAAAAACGTACTTTTCCTTTCAGTGCTTCTCCATTTTCCCTGCTCTTTTGACAGCTGTCAATATACCATATTGGGGGGATTATGGGAAGGCGGGCGCAAAGACATGTCTTACGACAAAGCTTTGTGTCAATATATTAAATTATGGCTTAAAGGCTTTTGCCCCCCTCCCCTCTCTCTCGCGAGCGCACTTTATGGCTTTAGTTTAGGCGAATTTTGCGCAAATCCCTCAAATATTTGACTCTTCTACCTTGTGACATTAATTTAAATGCATCTAAAATGGTTTGAAAAGTGACCGGAAAATATTGTTATAATTATATGCATTTTTCAGTTTCCCAGTGACTGGCATAAAAATAAACTTTTACCATTAACATTAAAATCCAATTAAAATAACTTTAATCAACTGGAAGGCAAACGGGAAAATATGCTTCTCTCTCTGGTTTTTTCTTCAGACTTTCCTCGCCGCTCACGTGGGCCAACTCAAGTTTAATAAACGCTCAAGAACTTGTGCTTTTAACCAAGCTGATGAAGAGAAATCTTTTTTAATTAAAAAGCAACTGTTTGCCATCGTAACTAAGTCGCGCCTACACCTGGCTGGCTTTTTAATTATTTCCATTTGTATTATTTTTACTTTATTTTTTTTAAAAAGTCAGGCAACAATTTGTTAAAGCTAAAAATGTAAAAATGCTATTTACATATTCTGGCTTATATTTGCAGGAATTGTCTTTGAAATTCCCTTAACAGACATTGATAGATTCGGCTGTATGTACACTCAGAAAATAAATTTTTGAATTGAAATCGAGATTGAGATTTTGTAGTAAAAGTAAATCTTAAATTTAGGGTGAAACGCCTTAGGACGGATTTTATAGAAGAAATTCTAATTTTCAGGGCGAATCTGGAGCTTAAACTAAACTGCTTTTTGAGTGTAATAACGCCGGATTTCTGTGAGACATAACTACACATCGGATTTTAGGTGAAATCATATGTTTAAGAAGTGATCCAACCAAATTTCTGATAGCATACAAATATGTTTCAAGAAAAGTAGATTAAGTCCCCATTCGTTTTGCATATTTGACATATTTACATATCTTCGACCTAAATACATATTTGCATATTTCATCCTATTTCGTTCTGTTTTATAATATGTATTATGCCCTTACATATTAAGAGATCAAATATATGCTCCCAAGTACGCGTCTGGGGAAATATATATATATTGTGGCATCCTTATATCTGACTCATGATCCCTCAGGGCCAGTACCATCTCGTGTTTTTTACAAGATGTTGTGCATAGCAGCCAGCAAAAAAAAACGAAACTCGTAATGGTAAGCGATGCAAATGCTCACCACACACAATGGTCCAGCACGGACATCAATGATCGGGGTGAGTTACTCTACGACTATATTATAAGCAGCAACTTAAATACCTGCAACCGCGGTACTGATCCAACATTTATCACCAAAAACTTGAAGGGAGGTATTAGATAACATTTAACATCATGGAGGGTATTAGCAGAGCACTCTTTTTCAGGTCACAGATACATAGAAATAAAGCTTTCGGAAACATGTCTTGAGCCCAAAAAGGTGAAGAAGGTGAAAGATTTAAAAAACTAACTGGAAACAATATAATAAACTCATACGGGGGTGTCAAAGAAACCTCGTCCAACCGAATTTCAATTCTTAGGTGCCGTGTTGTGTTAGTTGATTTAGCAAAGTTCAACACCCAAACAGTTTTGACAAGCAACATTATTATTGAATATGTAAACAAGATTATTATACTCTGTACCAAAGGAACACAGAGTACATTAAGTTTGTGCAAAAGTATGTAACAGGGAGAAGGAATCATTTCCGACCCTCTAAAGTATATATATTCTTGATCAGCATCAACAGCCGAGTCGATATGGCCATGTCCGTCTATCCGTCTGTCCGTCCGTTTGTCCGTCTGTATGAACGCACAGATCTCAGAGATGGTAAGAGATTGAGGTTTGGCATGTATGGGGCATATATTTCTTATACTTGCAGGCAGATCAAGTTTATTTTCAATTTTTGCCACGCCCCCTCCTGCCTCCGCAATTTGGACGTCATTTATCCTAAAGTTTTGATGATAGATGGTTCGTTTTTTCTAGAGATATCTAGTAATCAAAATTATTTATCGATTTGCTGCAGGAATGATAAAGATCGGATGAACGATACTCAAGTTATGAGCAAATAACGACCAGTTAACAAGCCTTTTGATACAAATACGCACATTTGCCGGATCGGATGCGCACGGGATGGCCGGATCGGATGACTATATCATATAGCTGCCATAGGAACTATCGGTCGAAAAAGTAGTTTTAGTTAAAAAAAACTATTTTGTCTTCAACGCAAACGTGCCCAAACCTCGTATTTCTAAGTTTTCTACGATTTTACATAATTCCACCAAGTTTTATGAAAATTGGCCAATTATACTATAAGCTGCCATACAAAAGAAGTGTCTGAAAAAAAGTCTTATCAGGAAAATCTTTTTGTTTTTAATGCGATCGCTCTTAAACTTGTTACTGATCAATATTATATGCTACCACACAATTCTGCCAACTTTGATTCAAATAGGATGACTATAGCATATAGCAGCCGTAGGAACTATAGGTCGAAAAAGAAGTTCTAGTGAGAAAAACTTTTTTGTTTTTAATGGTAGCGTCTTTATACCTTCCAGTTGTAAATTTGATCAGTTTCCACACAATTTTTATGAGTTTGGCCAAAATCTGATGAATATATCGTATAGCTACCATATAACAAACTGTCAAGCAAATGTTCAAAGTGGTGATGCCATCAAGCTGCAAGCGTATATAAACTTCGGTCGAGCCGAAGTTAGCTTTCCCCTATTTTTTGACTTTTCTATTTATTTTGTTTTTAAATTTTCTGTCACCTTATGTAAATTTGGCAACTAAATTTAGGTTGTGTAGAAATCCTCATAACTTATCTTTTTATGTAAGTTTGATTTCAGGTGTAATGTGTCTGATTATGGGCGAGTTGTTTTGTGAGAATATAAAATATGTTCAGTGTATTGATGGTGTCAAGCTTATTGCATGGGAGGTAGTTGCTAAGTTAGTATATTTGTCTGTTTTGAAGTTCCCTAGGGAAAAGCTACTCCACGTAATCACCTGCCTGTTTATTGATTACGTCGCCAATCTTGGGCAAACTGAGGTCACTCTCCAAATGTCTTGTGCACATATACCAGGGTGCTTCCGATAGTCTACGCAGACACCTTGACTGAAGGACACAGAGCTTTCTCAGATGGGATTTCGCAGCTATTCCATATACTTGGATCCCATATCTCCAGGCAGGTGCTATGATAACTTTTTATATATGCATCTTATTTCGGAGTGACAGCTTGTTTCTGCTAGAGAGAAGCCATCCCACTTTCTTTACTCTGCTATATGTTCCGAATGTAAGGCGCTTGTCCAGGTATATTCCCAAGTATTTATGTCCAGGTAAGTGACGTAATAGCTGATTGTTGAAGAATACGCCTGGACACTCATCATGACGAAGTATATAAGTTACACTGACACATTTAGCTTGGTTAAGCTCAATGTTCCATCGTTTCGCCCATCTGCTGAATCGATACAAATACTGTTGAACGATATCAGTGGCATCATACATACACGAGTCTTTCGCCATAATAGCTGTATCGTTAGCAAATGTTGCAATGAGTAAGACTTGGGGGGGGGGTCTTCAATCTGTATTGTTCTTCAGGTAGGCATATTACAAGTGTAGAGAGAGTAGAGGGTTGGTCCAAGGCACACCAGCGCGTACGCTGGAAACAGCCCTTTCCAATACTACCGAAAGGGTCCTGTCCGATAGAAAGCTTCTCACAAGGGTGTATAGTTGAAGCGGTAAGATGTCTTTTACCTTACATAGTAGTCCAGCATGCCACACTCTATCAAAAGCCTACCTTATGTCCAGGTAGACCGCAACCACGTACTCCTTAGCCTGGAATCCGTCGAGAATGAATAAATTATTTAATTAGTTTTAACATTGAAAATTGCGCTTCAATAATTATTGCAAGACCAACCAAAGTCTTTCTTATTAAGGATATTGTATACCTTAAGGTGTCATTATACTCTATACCGAAGGCTTACATAGAGTATATTAAGTTTTTGCAAAAGTATGTAACAGGGCGAAGAAATCGTTTCCGACCCTATGAAGTATATATATTCTTGATCAGCATCAACAGCCGAGTCGATATAGCCATGTCCGTCTGTCAGTCTATCTGTCCGTATGAACGAAGAGATCTCAGAGATGGTAAGAGATAGAGGTTTGACATGCACGGGACATATATTGTCTGTATACTTGCAGGCAGATCAAATCTATTCTCCAAATTTTTAACACGCCCCCTACCGCGCCCGCAATTTGGAAAAAATTCATTCGCAATTCATATCTCCTACAGTTGTAGAGATGGATCGTTCGTTCCTTCTAGTGATACCTTGTAAACATAAATGATTTATCGATTGGCTGAAGGAATGATTAAGATCTGGATGAACGGATACTCAAGTTATTTGGGAAAAACGGCCAGTTAACACCACCCACCCCCCCACCAATAACCACAGCAACATACCCTAACCGTTCAACACAGGTAATCTTAGTGCGAGAGAGACAGAGAGAGAGAGAGAGAGAGAAACTTAGAGAGCGCACCGCGTTGTACAAAAATATTTGAAAATCGGTCAACAGCTACTCTTTATATTTTTGCAACCATTTTGGAAAAAGTTTTTTCGGGATAATCGAGTTTAAAGTTTCGTCAACTAAATGAACAACATCTTTTGCTGGATATGGAATCAATGGGACTGCACGCAGTGAATACTACAGTACCCGCTCACTTTAGAAGACCTTGTGATACTCTATTAGATGGGTTTTTTGTTAGTGATAAAATTAAGGTCCTATTAAATGTACCAGCCTTTTCAAGGCATGATCTAATTTTCTGACGTATGCTCGTGACCTTTCTGATTGTCATTTTACTTACAGAGACTACAGAAATATAGATTATGACGTGCTCATGAATGAGTTTAACAAATGTGACTGGCACTCCATATATAACCTTACAGAAAGTGATGCTCAACTCTGTCTATTTCACCATAACATTGAATATCTCCTTCATACTTGTGTACCTGTTAAATCTAAAATAAGTAGACCATCCAAAAGTCCGTGGTTTAACCGGAATATAAGCGGAATATTTATCTGCGTGATGACGCTTACAGGAAATGAAAGCGGTACAAAACACCAGCACTTAGATTTCATGAATTTAAGACGCTCGGTGGTCAAGCAAATTGCAACTGCTAAGAGAAATTAGTATCATTCACACCTAAACCATGCAATAAAATCTGGACAAACCTGGCGGGAGCTTAAAAAGTTAGGAATAGGCAGACAGCGACCGCAGCTAAGTAGTGATATTGATATCAATAAGCTAAGCCAAACATTTATACAAGCCAACGTACCTGCACCAACTGAAAATAAGTACCTTTCTGTGGAATCTCGCTGTGATAATAGCTTTAGTTTAATGTGTGTACGTCCTTGTGATGTTTTAGAATGTATTTTGTTGGTCAAATCTGACGCCGAGGGACTTGAAAACTTGAATCCCAGATTCCTAAAAATTGTTCTACCGCTCCTTCTCGATCATATCACACATATTTTTAATACGGCACTTACCACGTCAGCATACCCATAAATTTGGAAAATCGGCAAAGTACTACCTATACCCAAAACAAATAACGAGCTTAGACCTATTACAATTCTCCCTTTTCTCTCTAAAGCGTTTGAGCACATTATGGCTAAGCAGATGAAAATGTTTTTTGATAGCAACTGTCTTCTGAGCCACCTGCAATCTGGTTTCCGAAAGAACAATGGTTGCATAACAGCCATCACAAATATAGTTGAAGATGTCCGCAAAAAAGTAGACGACAGTCAGGTAACATTATTGGCGTTATTAGATTTTAGCAAAGCATTTGATACTGTCGACTATAATATTCTTTGTACTAAATTGAGTTAGCTATATAATTTTTCTACCTCAGCCATAAAACTTATCAATTCATATTTAACTGGTCGACAGCAATGGTCTCAACTACACGTGGAGTCCCCCAAGGCTCTGTCCTTGGTCCATTTTTGTTCTCTCAATGATCTTCCTGACAACCGGACCAATTGTGCAGTCCATATGTACGCTGATGACGTACAACTATATGTAAGCCGACCGATAAACGATATTTTTGAGTGTGTTCGTATATGTAACAATAACCTATCCGCGATATGTGACTGGGCCAAAGCAAATGCGTTGAGCTTAAATGCCTCTAAGTCCAAATGTCTAGTAGTTTACAAAAAAATCTATAGACTTAAGACAGTTGCCTAACCTAACTATTAATGACTCAGGTTAATAGGCTAATAAAGCTACTAATCTAGGTATAGTCCTTAATGGTACCATTTCATGGAGTAACCATATAGCAAATGCAACTGGGAAGTTATATAATTCTCTTAGGCAGCTGTCGTTATCTCAGAAGATTATACCTGAAAATCTAAGAATGCTTGTGTCAAAAGCGTATTCGGCTCCCACCTTATTCTACGGTATCGAATTCTTCGGCAGCTGTGACTCGCGTAGTATGCAAAGAATTAATGCAGCGTTCAATTCGATAGCAATGTACATCTTTAACCGTACACGCTCTGACAATACTTCTATATTTGTACACAAAATTTTTAATTTTACTCTTGAATCATGGATAAAACTGAAAATTCTCAACTTCACCTTCACAAAATTATTTTAACGTGTCAACCGAAATATCTTTTTGATAAATTAAAATTTGCCTCATCCACGAGAACTTAAAACTTAATATCTCCGCGGAGTTAAGTTAGCCGGTGCAGAAAAACATTTTTATATTTACGCTGCTCGCTGCTGGAACGAACTCCCTTACTTCCTTAAAGACATTCGAAACGCAGCACATTTCAAAACTCAGCTAACTGAATATTTTATACCACAAAACAGATAAAAAGATAAAATAGATTATATACAAAAACGAGAAGGCCCTTGATAGTTCTTGTCTTCATCACGCTCCCGCTCTACTTGACGAGATGCTAGATTTTCTTCGCGAAGTCGACTAGCATTTTGAGTTGATGTCCGAGACGCATGTTGCTCCATCACGGGACGCCTGCCGTCGTTGCTCCTGGGACATTAAATACACTCGTGGCATTTTGATTGATTTTATTGGTCACAATAACCAATATTCAACAATTTAAGCACATAAATAAACAAACAAATAATTTCCTTTCAGTCTCGTAGCTCAAACTCGACTGCCACATATACATTTATTTTACTAGAAAAGTTCCTACGCCTACTAGGAAAGTTGTAAAATTGACTCTTCGACCGATCGTTCCTATGGCAGCTACAAGAAGTAGTCATCCGATCCGGGCGGTTCCGACATATTAGCTCTGTGCAAAATTTCAGCTCGATAGCTACAAAACTGAGGGACAAGTTTGCGTAGAAACAGACAGACCTGATCAAGAATATGTATAGTTTATGGGGTCGGAAATGAATACATCTAAAATAAAAATTAAAATTTGTAATTTTTTAACTTATTAAAAATGCCTATTTGTATACGTAGCTAGTAAGTTAGGGTTCACTTATTATATATGTTACAACTTTTATACTGTGTGACCAATGCTAAGTTATAAGATTCTGTCTTATTGTATTGGGAAAATAATAAATCTTAATCTAAACTGTTTTCGATGAAATACAAATTATTTTTAATAGATTTCAAACCTGGATTTGATGCATTTGGGTTGTAGCTTTCACCGACAAAAAAAAATGATCAAAATCGGTTAAATAGTTCTCAATAAATTAGGGTTTAGTGACCTGTTTTTAATTTTAATCAAAGTTACAGCTGGCTAGCTCGAGGTCTATGGTTGAGTATAAATCTTTATAACCAACACAAATTAACAGATATTAATTACAACATTTTGAAACAGCAATTGGGTATTTCCGTACAACGATCGCTGTTTCGAGAATAACCAAATTCTCTCATAAGCGGACTTGTTTTGCTGTTCACACATCAATCAACCATCCAGTTGGTATTTAAGCCTCTTTCAATCGGAGAATAAAGACAGGAATTCCTTATGTTGTAAATTCGCAGCCCGAATTCCGGCTATGGTTTTTTGTTTGAATGTAATTGTTAACCAAATTTAACAATATTATTTAAATTTTTTTAAAAGCAATTTCGTTTAGAGCTCTTTTTACAGTGGTATCTAAGCGATTTAAAGCGCTTTATCGCAGTGAGAGTGTAGCGCAGACATGACAGGGCAATGTTAAAAATAGCACTAGTTACAAGGAGAGTTGAGCGCTTCTCTGCTCCTTTTGAGCGCTTTAATAGCCTTATTAGAGCGCTCGAAGTTTTGCTGGGTAGGAATTAGAACAAATCATACTGTGATTTGATGAAAAATGTAAAATAGAGGAGAGCTAACTTCGGCTCGACCGAAGTTTATATACCCTTGTAGCTTGTATACTTTATCAAATTAAGGGTTTAAATGATTTTCGTCGAACATTCTTAGCTGAGTTATTTCCCAAACTCAGCAATAGATGGCACAATTACTTTGACCATTTGATTGCCAGTTTGTTATAAGTCAGCTATACGATATATTCTTCAGATTTTGTGAGTGTGTTTGCATGTGTATCTCAATTGAACAGGGTATTTTGTAGTCGGGAAACTCGACTACAGCGCTCTTACTTGTTAACTAATAAAAACATCTATAAATATTTCAAATAATTAATGTTTTAAATTGGAAAATGTAGCACAAGGAATGTAAATTTCATTAAATAAAGAAAAGTTTGTGCTTATTTGTGTTGTGTGTTTGTTTTCATGTGTTATTGCTGTGGTATTTTTTAAGCGATCCTAACCTAAATGTCACGGGTTCCATGGAGTAAAAATTGGCAGCTACTCGTTGCTATTCGCAACTAAAGATGCAATTGTGTTCATTAATATAAATATGATATGATGTAATTAATACATTTTGCGCGCTTTTGCGCAACTTTGAAATATTTGGTATTGTTGCAGACGGCAACAGTGTATTTTATCATTTTTATTTCATTTAATATCGGTCAAGCCCGACAATAAGTTTTTGCACTCTTAGTGGGTCCGACTAATTTATGCCAAAATTTGATCAATTCCGGCCATTGTGCAAGGGCATAAAAAAGTGTGTCAGGGGCTGGCAAAACACACATGCTCATTTTGGCGTTGCTTGTATGTTTTCAGCCACTGACAGTTTATTTTATGTGTCAGTGGAATCAGGCACTGGTCAGGCTTTGCTTGTCACTTCCATTTCGGATTTTAGTTGTGTCTAAATAAGAAGCGCACAGCGTTCTTAAAAATCGACCAAAACTTTTAACTCAATTTTGGACAAAAACATTGTGGCAAGCCAATCATAACAAATTTGTTGTAGAAATTTAAATTATTTTGCTCTGTCCTCCACTCAAAGAAGTCGGCCATGGACGTGCTCTCGATCAATCAGCAGGTGTACATACGTCGCTCCGATGGACGCGTTCATTTGGCGGGCATCATCAAGCTGGATGGCGGCAGTAACAATACCGTGACCGTGGAATGGGCCGAGGGCTTCTCAATACGCGGAAAAGAGTTGCCGATAGAGTCGATAGTCGAAATGAATCCTCAAATATTTGGGTCAGCACATTGCAGTAATCCAACGGCTTCAATAGCGCCTAGAGCTCAGGGGAGCCCTCGCTTAAGGGCGGGCATTTCCTCATTCGCTCCGAGACGTCTGCCTCCCCAAGTGGTGACAGCCACACCCAGGCAGCTGTCCAGCCCATTGCCGAATCGACCAGGTGATGTAGTACTGCAGATAGAGCGCATGCGACAGCACAGGGAGCGCCGCCGGGAACTGCAGATCTTGGCGCGAGAGCAGCGTGAGCAGCAGAAGAATGAAGATGCAGGTAACCCCAACTGGGAGATAGCGCGCATGATACGTCTTCATAGGCTACAAATGGACTTTCAGCCCCTGCAAGCGGGAGCCCGAGGAACTCTAAAGCAGCACCAGATTGTGGTGTGCGTAAGGAAACGTCCGCTGAACCAAAAGGAAATCAATAATCGTGAACTGGACGTTATCAGTGTGCCGAGCAAGGATCTTCTGGTGGTACATGAGCCGCGCAAGCATGTGAATCTAGTGAAGTTCCTAGAGAATCACAACTTTCGCTTTGACTATACCTTCAACGAGGATTGCTCGAACGCCATGGTCTACGAGTTCACGGCTCGTCCCTTGGTCAAACACATCTTTGAGGGTGGAATGGCCACTTGTTTTGCCTATGGACAGACTGGTAGTGGTAAGACCCATACCATGGGTGGTCAGTTCACTGGCAAACAGCAGAATCCGCGGAGTGGCATCTATGCCCTGGCAGCCGGTGATGTCTTCGCTCTTCTCAAGCAGACGGCAAACGCTTCATTAGACTTGAGAGTGAGTTGCAGTTTCTTTGAGATCTATGGACCGAGGGTATATGATTTGCTTATGCCGGGTAAACCGCAATTACGCGTACTGGAAGATGGTCGCCAGAAGGTACAGGTGGTCGGTCTCACGGAGAAGCCAGTTGCAAATACAAGCGATGTCTTGGCCCTGCTGGAGCTGGGCAATAGTGTGCGTACCTCGGGGAAAACCTCGGCTAACTCGAAGTCCTCTCGTTCTCATGCGGTTTTCCAAATCATTTTACGCTCTGCCAAGACTGAGCGGGTGCATGGCAAGTTCTCACTGATTGATCTGGCGGGCAATGAAAGAGGTGCGGACAATAGCTCAGCAGATCGCCAGACCCGTCTAGAGGGGTCCGAGATCAACAAGTCCCTGCTAGCCCTTAAAGAGTGCATACGTGCACTCAGTCGCCAGTCCAGTCATCTACCCTTTCGCGGCTCCAAGCTCACACAAGTGCTACGTGACTCCTTTATCGGTGGCAAGAAGGTCAAGACCTGCATGATAGCCATGATCTCCCCGGGACTACACTCTGTGGAACATACCCTGAATACCCTGCGCTATGCAGATCGAGTGAAGGAACTCACAACCCAGCCCCAAGCGCCCAAACGACTGACCTCTGCTCGCTCGCCCATTTGCTACTTCGGTGCGGAGAGCCAGTGCAGCCTTTTTTCTCAAAAAATCTCCCTACCCCATTTGGCAGCAAAGCTACCGCATGCGGCTATGGTGCCTTCCTCAGTCTCTCTGCCGGATGTGGAGAGGCAGTCAAATGGTGTGTGCAGTGCCTGGAATGCCTTTAACTCACGTCATGAATTGGAAGAGGATAATTTGGCTTATTTTAATGAGGCTACCGATAGCTACATTGCAAGGGACGAGGCCTTGAAATCACCAGAGATGGAACACACAAATCAGCCAGCTGATGCCAATACATTTTGGCCAATGCATCAAGAAAACAACGAGATAAGCATTATCCCTGATAATTACCGCAGAGATTTCTACAACAAATTGTAGGACTATAATCTGAGACGCGCCATGTCCAAATTTTATGTTTCAGAAATAAAAAGACAAAATTTGAAATGGTTTGAAAATATTAGAAATTCCTGTCTACTTGGAAAAATTTTATTTAATTTGTTCTTCGAAAGTCAGATGTAGCACACTCCTAACTGGAGGATGATTTGAATGCTGTAAAGTACTGGATGCCTTCTGAAAGAATCTAATCCATTTTAATAAATGGAGCATATTTATTAATGGTATGAATAGTTTTTGACCCTCTAAAGTCCTTGCACCTTCCCAACTATGAGAGCTTATCGTGGCACGCTAACACTTTGGTTTCATTTCTCCTCACTCAACTGATCTTCTGTTGATAATCCACAAACCGATACAAATGTTAAGAAAATATATAAATTAAATATCGATTTTAATTAACGTACCAAGTGTTACTCTGTATATTTGACTTTACCACTACGGTGAATTTTCCACTTAGTTGTTTATGGGAAGGTGCCCAAAACTAAGGGAATACTATAGAAGTTTTGGACTAAAATGCTTGCTCAGTACAAGTTCTGACGATATACACTGTACGACTACCGTAAAAGATGCCTAGCCTAGATACAATCTTACAAGCAGATTGTCTGATTCATTACTATTAAAGCCAAAGACCTGCATATTGGACGGCCTATTCCTATTGTGGGATCAAGGTTCATTGTGAACAGATTTTGAGAAGTATTCGGCTGACTAACCGATTCATCAACGTCCAGGCCACATGGAAAAACATAGTCAGCTCCAAGTTTTCTTAAATCTTCTATTATAGATGTAGGAGCACGCCAAAATAAAAGTATCGACTACAAAATTATTAAGGACTCGAAGGGTTCAAATACATTTATAAAGTACAAGCACACATCCTTTATTTGATTCAAATATTTCATGGAAGCAAGGAAGGTTAAGGCTCAGAACTATTGGACTTCGATCAAGATTAAGAAAGAGGGCAGACAGCCAAAAGAGTACTCAATCTTCCTTCCAAAAGGTAATTAATAATTATCCCTAACCTCTACAGATGCTTTAAGGCTTGGAACAATTGACAAATCCCAACCAACTGAGGCACTAAATATCAACACAATCAGCTCTATATAGAGACATCTATTTAATTCTAAATTTGCTCACCTCCTAACACTACGTCGTATGCTCTGACGTAGCAGCTTTGCCAAACGTGCTCCCGTGGCTGTGGGTTACGAGGGCGGTGGCTTATACTTTGGCGGTGCATCATTCTCTGCCTCTTGGTGTCCATTCTCCTGTTGTTGGCCAGCAGCATTACGACGACTTTGAGCAGAGCTTTGACGATTTGATGGTCGACGTTGTTCGTCACCGTCCACCGGCGGACGATTCAACAGTTGTATGCGCTGAAAAATGTAATCAAGTAATTATGTTTCCAAAAAGTTTTATAATTTTCCTCTTAAATATCCTTACCTCTAAGATATCCGCTGATCCATTGGTCAGATAACGATAGATCTGTATAATAGCCATTATTGGTAATGCCAATTTGTATCAGAATACCCATTTTTCTCGACCAATAGCTAAAATAGGCTTTGCCACACCAATAATAAAACTGATTGGATAACGAAGCCTTGTAATCAATCACCGATAACGTGATCAAGCCAATGGGCAAAAGTTCATTCCAGGACAGTGCTTGAAATTCCGACATGGAGCACCACATCCGCAGATCATTGACCAAATCATCTTCATTATAGGTTCGGCGTCGGGTAAGTATAACCCAGGAGCCGCCCAGCAAAAAGTCCACATAATACAATATCGAGATGCCCAACTCTATGGCAAAGGGTATACTCAGGAGTATACCCGTGACACACGGAAATGGGTTTCCACATTACACACAACTGAGCCAAACCAAAACCGGCAACGCGTTGATGCGTTGGAGAACTTCGCTGGATACATTTACATACAAAAGGGGGACTCCCTTTTAATTTTACTGGCCGTTTTTGGCTCATAACTTGAGTATCGTTCATCCGATCTTTATCATTCCTTCAGCAAATCGATAAATAATTTTGTTTACAAGGTATCTCTAGAAGGTACGAACGATCTATCTTCAAACGTAGGAGATATGACGTTTTTTCCAAATTGCGGGGGCGGGAGGGGGCGTGGCAAAAATTGAAAATAAACTTGATCTGCCTGCAAGTATAAGAAATATATGCCCCATACATGTCAAACCTCTATCTCTTACCATCTCTGAGATCTCTTCGTTCATACGGACGGACGGACGGACGGACGGACAGACGGACATGGCTATATCGACTCGGCTGTTGATGCTGATCAAGAATATATATACTTTATAGGGTCGGACACGATTCCTTCTCCCTGCTACATACTTTTGCACAAACTTAATATACTCTATGTACCTTCGGTACAGAGTATAAAAATAGTGAAAAGCTAACTTCGCCTCGACCGAAGTTTATATACCCTTGTAGCTTGTTTAATTTGTATAAATTAAGGTTTTAATTGTTTTGGTCGAACATTTTTAGCTGAGTCATTTTCCAAACTCAGCAATAGATGGCGCCACTAGGTACACATCTTTAGCTACTACGTTTAATGCGTAACTAACTTTATTGAATATCACATAAGCTAACAATTATCGTCAAGTCGAAAGGAGCGACGCAGGCGCGCGCCGCCTGTGGCCGAAGCCAAGCCAGAAACTGAGCGCCAGGGATGGCGCGTGTTGTCGTTCTGCTATCGCTTCAGGGATGGTGCTCGATAAATGGTGTGACCAGAGGTGGCCAGGGCTGCCACACATCTTTGACCATTTGCTTGCCAGTTTGTTATATGGCAGCTTTACGATATATTCATCCGATTTGGATCAAACTAGTCAAAATTGTGTGCAAACCAATAATAATCATAACTGGAAAGCATTCTCACTAGAACTACTTTTTCAACCGATAGTTCCTATGGCAGATATATGCTATAGTCATCCGATTTGAATCAAACTTGGCAGAATTGTGTGGTATCATATAGTTATATAGTTCTGATCAGTTCGTCATGCTGATCAAGAGTATATATACTTTATGTGGTCGGAGATGCTTCCTTCTATGCGTTACAAACATCTGGACAATTTTAATATACTCTCTACAAGGGTATAAAAAGTTGATAGCGACTAGACCAAAAAATTCTGCAAGGGTGTGATGGTAGTATAAAAACCGTGTCTTTGAATAGGACTAACGATTCCATATCTCGTAAACTATTTTGAATTTGGCTTTTAAATCTTCAACAAAGTTGTTGCTCTTGGCTTGGCCTACAAAACATTTCTTTGTTGCAAATCAAAAAAATTACATCTTCATACTCAAAATTACAAAAGTTGTCCAAAAAAGGTCAAGATTTGACCACTTTTCTACAGTTGTTCAACTTCAGCTTGAAATCTGATTCAAATTACAGCGCAAAGTTGTAGCTTAAGGGAGCTGTCCATGGCTACGAAATCGGCCGCGAAATGAAAAACTCCATATAAAAAAAACTGCTAAGGAATTTTTGTGTGTGGCCGTTTTAAATTCGGTTTCTACCAATCGCGAGAAATTCTTACGTTTTGTTCAAGCGCTGTTAAGTGCTTTAAGGGCCGTTTTATCATGTTCATGTTTTTGCTCAAATCGAAATCCATCTAGATTTGTCATCTAGATGGTTTTTGTGCAATTGGTTTTCTCATGTAGGTTGATTATAAATTCGGGCATTTACGCCACGGTCACACCGGGAGGGCTGGAATGGTCAAATACTAGGTTGGCAGCACCTCTGCACTCGGTTGAATTTTGTCTTTTTTATTGCGCGCCAATTTTAAAAATTAAAGCAAGAATTTTACAGAGGAGGAGAAGGTTTTTCTTTTGGAACGACTTGTTACTATGATGGAAGATTAAGCAGTAGTTCGAAAGCCATGTTCACACAGGCAAATAATTTGGACAAATTTTCATTAAAATTGGGCTAAATATGCCAAATTGTGTAACTTTCCGGCCATATTTGATCAAATTATTTGCGTATGGAACCACAGCTTAAGTTTTTAATTCTGTAAAATCTTTAATCATGGCTTTTTAATCAAAATTTAGCCAAATTAATTGGATGTGTAAACTTAGCTTAAGCAATGAACTAGGGGAATTAGAATGTGCATCTGTAATTTCAGCAATGTCTGCAGGTGTTCTTATATATTAAAGGCACATCCAATATTTTCCATTTTTGGTTTACTTAATAACAATTCAGACTTTGCTGTTTTTAGCAACAGTTGTTTTTAGTTTTCAAATATTTTCCAGTGTGACCATATGCGCGCCATATTTTGCGGATACACAAAAATACTAAATTTGCATAAGAATGTACATGGATTTGAAATCAATGAGGTTGAAGTAGATTGCTACGAAATTCATCTAGATGGTTAGCATTGAACATGAGCAAAGCAAATGCAGCAAATCCACCTAGATTTGCAAAAACACCAACATGAGAAAACGGCCCTAAGTGCTGTTAACGCCTCTTTTTTGCCGTGACGTGAACAAAATAGGTTTTTATTCTAATTTGTGCAGCGTAATTGAATGGCCAAATTGAAAATGAAAAAAAAGATTCCTGCAGAAAGCGTCGCCTAATGGCACTTTCTATGGCGGGCAAGCTGAATTTAATAAACGCCATGAAAGTGAGGAGCGAAATGCGGGACTTGGCGGATAAGCCCGCCAGAGAACACCGGCGGACCGGAGCACGGTCTGCAACATCATGTGGCGTCTCCTGTCACCACAAACCACAAGCGAGGAGCTTAAAATCTATTTGGCCAGCATTCAAACACTTCACACTCCAGTCCCCTCAATCAGTTCAATTTGATTAGCCTCAACTATGTCTTCGATCACAGCTACCAGACCAAAAGGAAAATCATTGAACAGCCGCCGGTGCTCAATGATCGCGACAGTAAAACGGCCACAAACCAAATGCCCGCTCCCAGTTCAGTGGACAGCGAACTGCTGGTCTCCTATCAAGCTGTAGTATAGCGGATAGTGCAGCCTCAATTGACCCCCTGAAGGTGACCGAGCAAAAGCGGATCGGGCAACGATGATGTGCCCTACATCAATGCCAATTTTATCAATGTAAGAAATGGGCGAACCAAACTTCAACTTTATAAATCAATTCCATTTCTTAACGTTTCCCTGATAGGGCCCCGACTACGTGGCCAAGTGCTATGTGACCACCCAGGGACCGCTGCCCATTACTATTTTCGAGTTCAGCGGAGCCGCCAAGTCACACAGGCTACAGCAGTACATCCAGAAGATCATCATGACCTGACCAACTTTACGGAATTACTTTCCAATCAATATGAACGAAATCTTTGCCATGGCAACCAAGTGCGAGGTGTTCGTTAAGTGCCGCTGGTCGGGACTACATCGAATTGTCATAATGATAACAATTAATTTATTATTAATTTCATTTAATAATAAAAATATATTAAAATAGCACATTAAATATGTTATATTCATAATCCTGCAAGGTGTTGTTGTTTATAAGTTCGCGGACATATTTAACAGCGCCAGAGCAGCGCAAGGTTTCTTTGAAACGTTTATCGACAGAGTAAATTGTGTTATCGCGTTATTAACATAGGCTTAGCAGACTCTGTTAAGAATCTGCGGAATATCAACTTTTTCACAAGGAATTTTTTGGCGACCCGTGGATACCGCCCTTTAGACCAAAATAAGGAAACCCTTAAAGCGAACCAACTTCATATAGTTACTCTTTCATATAGTTATAGGCCCACAAGCACATACAACTGTCATAAAAACTAGGAAAAAACAAACGTTTTCGATAAAAACGTAATAGTATTAAATTTTTATAAATTACAGCTTTTAAGATATATATTCTTACTATTTTCTTGATTTAATACAAAACAATCGAAATTTTTGACTGCAAGCCAATTGGTACCAAAAATTGCCAATTTCCAATCGTTTGTTTATTTAAGTCCAAGCTACGTTTGCGTCCTGCAATGCTTAGTCAAATTCGTTGCAGTTTTCAAGACAAAGTTGAAAAATAGTACAAAATGAGGGGACAACATTATGATTTTTAAAACATTTTTGTAATTTTGAGTATAAAGATGCGACTTTTTTGAGTTGCTTCTTGTTTTGTAAGCCAAGCCAAGAGCAACAACTTCCTCTAAGACGTCAAAGCGAATATCCAAATAGTTTACAACATATGGAGTTGCGAATCTCAATCAGAAGCTGAAAACTTGAAGGTGAAATAAAAAGAAAACGGCAGCTAACCAGAACAAACCCAGCAAAGGTTTTTGTACTACCATCATACCCTTTCAGAATTTTAATTTGTAATACAACAAATATTGGGGGGTGCCACAGAAATCACTAGAGATTTTGGTATAAACGTTTACATTTCAAATTTTGATTACTTAATTTTATCTGTAAAGTGAAAAGTATATCTGCGGTTGCTAGATCAGATGGTGAATTTGAGCGATTTGGAAACGACTGCTCAAATCTACTTTGAGCAGTCATTTTCAATCCGCTTTACTTATGATCTAGCAACCGAGCATTTCGGTGTCACTTCACGTATTAATGCAAGCAGCTTAAATTTGAAATACAATCGTTTATACGAAAATCTTTAGTGATTTCTGTGGCGCCCCCGATTAGCTTTGTGAATGCCGAGACCCACTTTTTTCCATTTTGCCGTTTAGAGGTCCGATCTAATGAACATACATATGTGTCAGTGGAACTAGGCTATAAGATAAAATATGTTTAATTTTGGAAACAAAGTTGAAAATTGTGAGACAGCCTATTCTGTTTGCCATTTCTTGATGATATTATCTCACTTTTCTCAAAATATTAATTATATAATTTTGGTGTAACTGGTATTACCCTAAATGGTCTATGTTGTTCTAAGGCAATTACTAGTACAAAAATGCATATAAAACGCGAACCAAGGCTTCGTTGGCAAACTGAAAGAGCAGATCTGTCTATTTTTAGATCTGGTTTATGGTCTTTATGAATTGATTTGTGGGTGAGTCTAAAAATGGTACTCCATATCGCGGTTTTTTGGCTATCGAGTACCATCTTTAGGGAAATGCAATAGCCAATTATACCATCATAAATCACGATTTTAATAAAAATCTACCGTGCGCTTTTAAAGATATTCAAGAATGAAGTTTTAACTCCTTCTGGAGTTACCCTAGCCAATTGTACGATTGAAATGCATTTTTTGTATTGAGTTCCATATGACCCAGTCCACATTTGATGAATTTTTTTGATTTGTATCTTAAAAAATATTAAGTTAAAATTGTTGTCGTGTGTAGCAAGTACAAGGGTAACCATAAAACGCGAACCGATGTTTTATTTGAAAAACTGGGTATGAGGCGATGCTTACAGAGGTCCCTTTTATCGTAATTTAAGGGTCTCTTGCCGGGTTTTTAAAAAAAGTTGGATTTTGTCGAACTGTGTTATAACTAATTTTTAAAAATAAAAATTCATGAATAAGTTTCTGAATGAAATAAAATACATATCGTGACTGTTTTTCCGACATTTATAATAATCAAACAAGAAAGTTTTAGTCGGCACGGCTTTAACCAGGAACACACAACACCGCAAAGAAGGCTGGTCGAATGTACAGTTGTTTCAAGAACCTCTTAGTTCTCTCATCAGTAGTAATCTCCCATCGACTGCAAATCAGCAGACATTATTGCTGTGACTGCTTGGGAATTCAAAGTCAGCATAAGTGTAAACACCGACAGCAAAAGACAACGCCAAGTTGGACAGCCTTCTTTCTGTGTTCACAACGTAATATAACCTCGAGAAATCGTTCCTAAGTATATATTTTTTCCGTATTTTGGAACTGCGATCTCTAGCACGCTATCAAAATTAAGTTTATAAAAATAGTGAAATGGCACCTTAATTACTTAAATAGGCCAGTTTATTGTAAAAATGTGACTTTATATTGAAAATATCGGAAATATCGATCGAGTTTGTGAAGCATTTTTATGGCAAGTCTCTTCACAGCTGGCGCCAATAGCTGGTGAAGGAGACCAATTCAGTAAGAGTTTTTTTAAGAATAAACTTTTTATTAGATGTGCCGAGTCGAAATAGAACCCACGCCTGCCGCACACAGCGGGCACACACGAAATGCTAACCTTTATACGAAAACCTCTAAAGATTTCTGGGACACACCCGTATATGTATAGCGGAAGCTATTGCATTTCTGGCGCACACTGATCTGGTTCATAGCAGTTTCTCAACCAAAGCGAAGTGGTATATCACATGAAACGTGCAATCGAACCGCTATTTTTGCATTTCCTGCCACCGTTCTGTTTACATTCATCATTTTGGCCTCGGGGCTCGTTACGTTGCCCTTAAATATGATTGCCCGAACATAATTCTACATAAATATTAACACACATTCATATAAACTTACTCGCACATACAGATGCGGTTCACGCATATTGATTGAGTGCTGGGCAAATAATTCATCAGCGAGGTCAGGCAGATAAACCCGAAAAATGAAAATAAAAACGAACCAAATTACGCATACGTCACGTTCGCCAAACTGGCTGGCAAATAATTAACTATGGCAACGTTTTTCACTGCATCCTGCATCTGCCTCCGCATCTGCATGTGTATCGATTCCATTTAATAATTTTCATATTTACTTTTTTAATTACGCCCGCAAGTATTTACCCAAACGAGAACAAACAAAAAAAATTATAAAAGTCAAAGTGAAAGTTTGTCCCCGCTCCAAGTGGAAATCAATGTGCAAGAAAGCAAACACTTTTGCAAATTGTACGCCACTGCAGCATCTGACACGCCTACCGCGCCCACCCCAGCACACCTCACCCCACCCCACTCTTTTTTCACAGCCATCCACTCGACTATGAAATCAAAATGGATGATGGGCGAAATGAAAATGGAATTTTTAATGAGTTGCTGCAAAGGCAAAGGCCAAACGAGCATTGGGCAAAAAACAATGGAAGCGAGTTGGGCGACTGCTGCTGCAGTCAAGTGAGCAGGGCAGCAGCTGAAACTCTTTAAAAAGGCGAACGGAATGCAAATTGCATGCCAAAAGATGCGGCGAAAGTTCGATGGGAGAATTCAAGTGGTATGAGATTACAAAACCCTAAGTTGATAGGTAAATTTTGTTTCAATTTTAGTTTAGAAATAAGAATGGAGAATTAAAGAGATTTATTGCTAGATTATCTCAGCTTTAAGCGCTTCAAAAGTTCGACCATGACCCTCAGTCGTCATGAAGAGCTTTTCTACATAAATTTAATTAAATTAAATAAGTTTTTCGCTAGAAAATATATTTCTTTCAAATTCTTCAGAAGCAAAGTTATCTTCGTTGTCGTTCTGATAGAGAATAAACATGCTTGTCAAACTAAAAAGCATTTTGGAAGTGTACTTATAAACAAATGCAAGGGCGTAAAAAAGGTTCAAAATAGCTTTAGATCGGTGATGTCAACCTCATTAGAGCGATAATTTTACAGTTAATAATTTCTGGCACATATTGCTCTTGATTTCACCTTGACTGAGTATTTTGGATACTATGTAGGCTATGTGATGTATGGAAAATTGTAAGGTCATACTCTTCCCCCTTTTACAACAAAGGCAATAACAAAACGAGAAGGCCAAGCTAACTTCGTCTGTGCCGAAGTTTTTATACCCTTGCAAATGCTGTTTATACTCTGTACCGAAGGTACATAGAGTATATTAAGTTTGTGCAAAAGTATGTAACAGGGAGAAGGAATCGTTTCCGACCCTATAAAGTATATATATTCTTGATCAGCATCAACAGCCGATTCGATATAGCCATGTCCGTCTGTCCGTCTGTCCGTCCGTCCGTCTGTCCGTCTGTCTGTCCGTATGAACGAAGAGATCTCAGAGATGGTAAGAGATAGAGGTTTGACATGTATGGGACATATATTTCTTATACTTGCAGGCAGGTCAAGTTTATTTTCAATTTTTGCCACGCCCCCTCCCGCCCCCGTAATTTGGAAAAAACTTCATATCTCCTACAGTTTTGCAGATAGATCGTTCGTTCCTTCGAGATACCTTGTTAACAAAATTATTTATCGATTTGCTGAAGGAATGATAAAGATCGGATGAACGATACTCAAGTTATGGGATAAAAACGGCCAGTTAACACCACCCACCCCCCCACCAACAACCACAGCAACATACCCTAACCGTTCAACACAGGCAATCTTAGTGCGAGAGAGAAGAGGAGAGAGAAACTTAGAGAGCGCACCGCGTTGTGCGCGGGGTGTTAACTGGCCGTTTGACTCCTGAGCAAATGCGAGTGTAAGGGTACAGAGTATGTAATAGTCGGGCTTGACCGACTTTCTTTCTTGTTTTGAAATGTCAGAGTTTAAGAACGCTTACATAAAAATCTAAATATTTTTTAACTAGAACCCTTTTTCCGACAGATAAACATCTGATTTCGACCAAATATCGCGAATCTTTTTGCAAACATATCAAATTAACAATCTCGGAGTTTAAGAAAGATAAAATTTAGAACAGAAAAGTTTTTCTCATTAAGACACATTTTCCGACCGATCGGTCCTATGGCAACCATAAGATATAGTCACCCGATGTCGATCAACTTTTTCAAATTAGTTTGGAAGCGTTTAATATTAAGAATCACCGACTTTAAGAACGATTTACTTGAAAACAAAAAAGTTTTTTCACTAAGACCCATTTTCCGACCGATCGGTCATATGGCAGCTATATGTTATAGTCATCCGATTTTAACCAAAATTTGCAAATCTGTTTGAAAACATATAATATTAATTAGGACCGAGTTTTATGACGCTAGCATTGAAACAAAAAAGTTTTTCTTACTAGGACCCATTTTCCGACCGATGGTTTCTATGACAGCTATAAGATATAGTCATCCGATCTTGACCAAAATTTGCAAATCTGTTTGATAGCATATAATATTCATAAAGGCCGAGTTTAAGGCCGCTTACATTGAAAACAAAAAAATTTTTTTCACTAAGACCCATTTTTTGACCGATGGTTCCTATGGCAGCTATAAGATATAGTCATCCGATCCGGTCCGTTCCGACATATTAGCAGCGTGCAGGAAAAAGAAGACTCTGTGCAAAATTTCAGCTCGATAGCTTTAAAACTGAGAGACTAGTTTGCGTAGAAACAGACGGACAGACAGACAGACGGACAGACAGACGGACAGACAGACGGACAGACAGACGGACAGACAGACGGACGGACAAAGCTCAATCGACTCAGCTCGTCGCCCTGATCAAGAATATATATAGTTTATGGGGTCGGAAATGAATATTTCTATGCGTTGCAAACTTCTGGGCAAAATTATAATACCCTTTGCAAGGGTATAAATATGAAAAGAGTGGTCGCTAGCGTATGCGCAATGGATTTAAAGTATATCAGTCATACGTAGTGTTGATTTCAAAATTCAAATTTTTAAGTAGTTGGCGAAGACTTGGTTTAAAGTCATAACATTTGACGAAAAGGGACCATGACCATTGAAAATCTTGTTTTTCGTAAAGAGACTGAATGCAAATATATATTTGGTAATGGTAATGGTTTACTTTAAGTTAAGTCCGAAAATTCTGAGACTAATTTTACTCGATGGACAGCGAACTATAATGAATTTACGTGCACAATCTAATTGGCTGTCGACTATTGTATGGACTTATACACCTTTAATCGAGCACGCTTGTTGCAGGTTTCAATTGTACTAACCTGCTCAGTCTGAGCGAGGTCCTTTTATTCATAAATTCTCATCCCTTATTTCTAATCTTATCTTAAGGATGTGAGTGTAGTCACATCCGTGTATGTAAATATAGAAATGCATTCGTGGAAGGACTACACATTGCCTTCCACGATGCATGTTAAGTGCATGCCCTTTCAAGTGGTTTGTCTTATCCTTGAAAGCAACCGTAATTAAATCTAATGACATATTTATGATGCTGAGTTATGATCGGTCTCGTCTCATGTTCATGTTTGAACATTTGTTCATGTTCGAACACACTACGAAATGGACCAATTTAAAGAGCACTTCAGGATGTCTCGGACTGCGTTTGGGGTACTTAATCCACTGTACACAAAAATACTTAGACTAATTCATTTTATAATTTCAGTCCCTTCTCCAAGTAGTTGCAACACGCGCTGCATATACTGAGCAGCCAATTCCCACGTGGTTCTTGAGAAAAAACTATTGCCATGTCCCAATAAAGCAGATAGTGGGAAATGCACACGATTTCTTTAACATATATAAAATATAACGATATATAATCATCCGCTCGTATCCTCCAACATGCATTTGATAGGTGATTCAGCTTATCCGCTTAGTGTAAATCTGCTTACACCTTTTCGAGATAATGGTCATCTCACTGAAGCACAAATTAATTATAATATCAGATTTTCTTCCATACGATCAGTTATTGAGCGCGCATTTGGATTATTAAAAGGAAAATTTTGAAGACTTAAATATCTTGATATTAAGTCGCCCTGCTTTGCCAATTTCATCGTAATGGCCAGTTTGAGGAATGGGATGGGGAGGAAATGAAGTACCAAGTACTGAACGCGAAGCATCGCGCCGAGATGAAGATGAGCCTCAACAGACAGCCGCACTAGAGGGATCGCGATAACGGGATTTCATAAAAGATTTGTTTTATTAACCTACATATGTGCATAGAAAAATAAATCATATATTATTAAAGGAAATTGCGTGGAAATTGCAAGATTGCATATGTATCAATTCAGCTAATTAGTCACTTATATTTTTATTATTTAGCGGCACATTTGGTGAAGGAACATTTTAAGAGATTCAGTTCTCATTATAGACTAACTTAATTATAACTATTATAAGTCTTATTGGGGTGCTTTGGAAAGATACTCCTTTAGAAGCTGGTTGCGCTCAGCTTGCAACTTGTTGAACTCCAGCAGAACCTCTCGTAGATTGCTCAGCTCTTCAGTACGGGGCTCCTTCACTTCAATAGCCTTTTTGTTGGCGTAGTAACGTTCATTTTCTACAGCACCCTTCCGTTTCCGTTTATTACGGATGGGACAGCTCAATTGCGCTTCCAACGGAGCGCTGCTGGATTCAACTGTGATAGCGTCACCTTTTACCACCGAGCAGCTGAAAGCCCGAAGTCTCCCATGAAAAAAACAGCTGCTCAATATTCACCTCCTCACCTACTACTGCCAGGTCATAGGCCTAGAATGGATTCCATTTCGTCGAAAAACTCCCACTTGGTGGTTACGTGGCCAGTGCTTCAAGTTTCGGAATTTCCGGTCAAGTTTGTCAGGAGTTTGCACAAAAACACCGTGGTATTCCATTTTGACCACGACTTGCATCCTAGTCGACTATTTCATTTTCTTTGGGTCACAGAAATCAGCCCAAAAAAGGGCAAGCGCTACTGCAAATAACGCCTTCTAACGGTTCTGAAAAAGTGCTAACGCTTAACGCGTGCGGCTGGCTGTTTTTTTTTGTTTTGAGCGACTTTGGGGGAAAATGTAGCACTGCGTTCAGCAGATCCTTTTCGGTGCATAATTTTTTTCTGATACTTGCTCAGCGATCAATATTTCTGGTGAACACGCCCATTGATTTCGCATTTATTGGCAAAATTTTCTTTCCACATTCTGGTCACACTACATTACAACAAACGAACGCTACCGTTCTAAAAGCTCCCGTGCTATACTAAAACAACGAACAGAAGTTCGGAAATCATAAACATCGGTTCAGGAAAACCAAACGCAGCTGCATAAGTTACGCATGCATTTTTGTGTGTATGTGAAATCATTGCCTTTTAGTTGTTTCTGCACGCTATTAAAAGTGCACATAAAAATCCAAAATCAATTTTGGCTTGTTTTAGCTGCTCAAGTGACATTTAAGAGCTAACCGTATTTAATCAAAGAAGATTTAATAGAAGCTTTGCCCCCACTAGGCTTGCGTGCTGAGTTTAGGGAAAAATTGTTCTTATGGAAAAATACAGAGGTAAGTCCCACCACCCTTTAATCAAATTTCCAAATTTATATTTTATTTTTTAAAGCTTGGAATCGATGATGATCGTCCATCAATAATTGCCTGCTGTCAGTTTCAAGCGGTTCCTCCAATCAATGGTTCCTTCAAAGGCAAAGTGTTGAATAAGGTAAATTTATAAAGCTAACATTTTTATACACTTGCAAATTACGAACTATTATTTAGCCTCTAATGATAAATGTATTGAATTAAAGTAAATAATAAAGTACTTTATTATTGAAGATGAAAATGTGTACATATTAAGTTTTTCAGTTGAAGTAAGAGGATTTGATAAACATTTGCATGCCTATGAAGTGGGTTTACCAAATAAGAATGCAGAATTGAAAATATATGAAAAATATCATATTCATATATTATATATCCTATGAATAATGGAAAAATGTATTTTAGGTTTAAGTATATTTAAGTCTGCTTTTTTATCTTTTATGTATATGTATGTATATATATATTTAATTTAAAACAATAATATCAAATGCAAACATGAAAAAGTTATTTTATATGAAAAATTTGTAAAAAACATAACGTCATAAATGCATAATCCATAAATGTAAAAAAATGAGCCCATGATGTTTCCAAAATAAGACCGATTTGTTCCCGAAACAAGTCCGAAAGGTTCCAAAAGTGTAACCAAAATGTTCCAAAAAATGAACCCAATGTTTTCCCAAAACGAGACCGCGATGTTCTAAAAATTAACCCCAGATGTTTCAAAAATATTCCCAAAATGTTCCCAAAATGAGCCCAAAGTGGTCTAAAAACGTAACCAAAATGTTTCTAAAAGAAGACCGAAAGTTTGCAAAATGACTCCAAATGTTTCCTTGTTGAGCATCAAAATATTATTAACACGACAGCGAAACGTTGATGAAGATCGAACAACGGGCTTACAAATTGCGGTCGTGAAATGACACCCACTGTTCACGGTTCAAGAAAAGGCGGGATTACTCTACTTTTGTCAACGAATGGGCTTGATTTCGGTAGATTTAGAATGAATTTGTTCTGAGTCAGGAGACTTTTCATTTTTTGTGAGGTTGTGTAACGAACCTATTATTTCTGCTGGCTTGCTCTCATGGCAGTCGTGGCTCGTTCCAACAAATTTATTTTGCGCAGTTGGCTTTGGAAATGATAAAACGGTTGGGAGATCGGTTTCTTTGCCTGTTTTTTTGGCCTTAGAATGCTAAATGTTACAATGGTTTCCCCTACTTGGGCTTATTGCTAGATGTGCTTATGTTCTATCACTTAGAGCTAGGTGGCTTTAGCCGAGATCTTAAGTTACTCCTTCACTTCTCTTTACTATGTTTCAGACACCGCTGACACCACGATTCGATTGAAAACCGCTGGCTTTCCCCCTGGCAGGAGGCTCAACGTCCTACCCTTTCTCGCTGGCACCACGATTTCGTCAGGCTCACTGGCTAACATCGCTCAGTTACACCGACACACGTTTTTATCGCATAGCTCGATGGTTTGAACTACGTTTTCCTTCGCACTCACTCTGCCTTTCTCCCTCGACGATCCTTGGCTATCCTTTTCAGGGCTCTCCCTCGATGTTTCTCTGCTCCACTCACTCGCGTTGGTACTCGCACTCGCTTAAAAATTGCGCACTGGGACTTGGCGCTCGCTTAAAATGACTCGCACTTAGACCTTTTATAGCCACAGGTCCAGCTCGGCTGCGCATTTGTCTGCTATTAGCCGCCAAGTCCCCTTGTTTCCATGCGCCGCCAGTTCAATGGAATTTTCCTCCTCTCCTGTGCTTGAGCGAGTGTGAGCTTGATCACTCGTCTCCGCTCTTCCGTTGTCTCCTTCTTTTCAGCAGATACAACGGTTTCCCCGTGGCGCTCTGCTGAGCGCTGCCACTGGACGCCGTCTCCTCCTCTACCGTGCCAATCAGCTCCTGCCGCCAATTCGCCGCAAATCATAACCCTATTCAGACAACATTTTGTTGCATACTCCACAACTATGTAATATATAGGGTATTCACCAGCTCTCGTAAAAGCGTAAATCAAAAAGCGTAAACTCCAAAAGTTTACGACACAACAACAAAACGCATAGGAAAAAAATTACCAACTTTTTGTTGCCCTGTGGTATGTTTATAAATTCGCTCGTAAAAGTGGAAAAACTTGAAGTGTTCAAAGTATCGGCTAAAAATACATAGTATCGTACTTATCTGATGTTTCTATATTTAGATAGATGTTTTTAGGTGTAGCTGTTGGCTGAGTGGATAGGATTGGCGCCTTGTATTTTTTGATATTCAGGCTGGAATCCCGGTAAAGAATGGTGGGTCTATAATCTTTATTAAAAAAGGCCAAAACTATGACCGAGGCCAGAAAAGATATCAATCACAAACGATAATAAAAGGAAATAAAAAAATAAAAAGTCTATGAGTTATGCATACAGTGCTCTACGCCACTGAGGCGTCAGAAATTAGTTGTAAATAGTAAGTATTGAATCTCAATTAACAGCAAAATTCACAGCCTGTCAAAATCAGCTGACTTACGCCAAAAATTACGAGGGTAAAAAGATGGGGCTCAATAGCTGCGTCGCGTTAATTTAAACAATTATGCTTTTACGCGGGCTGGTGAATACCCTAATAGATTCACAAAAAATCTTACATATAATCTTAAAAGTACTCTTTAACCCTATAACTACATTTTACCTAGCTAAATTGGGGGACTTTACAAATCAAGTCCTCACAGTTGGTACACATGTTTAGTTCATGACCTGGTCAGACATTTTTAGTTCGATGTTGTCAAAGAAAAAGGCTAGATCTTGAACAAAAGATGTGTCGCATAGGTAACGCTCAGGAACTGCTGAATGACTTTCACGTCAAAGGCGTCATCATTGCTGACGAATCATGGGTCTATGACGTTTATTCTAAAGCCCAATCATTCCAATGAAAGCGGCTAAAAGAGCCAGTACCGACTCTATCACAATGGCGTTGTGTACCTTAAATGTTTCCCAATAAAGAACATTTCCTGAAAGTTGAGTGTCGTAGGCTAAGATAGCAAAAAGTCGCCAAGCACACCAACCAAACAAACTAAACATACAAAATTGCTTGTCATATCAACAGTGTTGAATTCAGGGACCGTAACGATTATGAGTTCTATTATAAAAATCTATCTTTAATGATTATTTGTTTATTTTTATTTTATTCTCTCAATGTTTAAACTTGATTTTTATACCCTTGTAAAGGGTATATTAAAATTGTCGAGATGTTTGTAACGCATAGAAGGAAGCATCTCCGACCACATAAAGTATATATATTCTTGATCAGCATGACGAGCTGAGTTGATATAGCCATGTCCGTCGGTCCGTCCGTCTGTCAGTCTGTTTCTATGCTATCTCTTAAGTCAGTTTTAAAGCTATCTTAACCAAACTTTGCACGAAGTCTTTTGATACAAATACGCTGCACATTTGTCGGAACCGACAATGAGTATAGCTGCCATAGGAACCATCGGTCGAAAATGTTGTTTTGGTGAGAAAAACTTTTTTGTCTTCAACGCAAACGTCCCCAAACCTCGTATTTATAAGTTTTCTAAGCCTTCACATAATTCCACCAAGTTTGATGGGACAACTATATAGTATAGCTGGCATAGAAATTGGGTGTAGAAAATGTATATAGGAGGCCTTGTCAAAAATGTGTACATTTGGCCGAATGTACATATTTGTGTCAGTAGAATCAGGCTGCTAATTTATATAAATCATACAAGAGACAAGGGTATAAAAACTTCGGTCGAGCCGAAGTTAGTTTTCCTTTATTTTCTAATATAAAACTCAGGAAATAATCATTATGACTTGAGTAAAATAAACAAGTGAGAAAGTCGGTCAAGCCCGACTATAACATACTCTGTACCAGTTCATTTGCTCCCGACAATCTACTCTACATATAAAACAGTGTGTCCTTACTGACTGACTCACTGACTGATTCACTGACTGATTGGCAATCAACGAGAACTGCTGAAATTTTTCCGAAAATTTGTAAATTTGTTGTTAATTTTGGGTTTTTTCCATGAGAGCGAGTGTGAGAGAGAGAGAGAGAGCGTGCTTGGTTTAGTGGTGGCTGAATTTGAATTTATTTGAGAGAGCAAGAGAGAAAGAGCGAGTTTGCTAAGGCTAAGCAGTCTATTAATGGAATGAATTCATTTGCTTACACACACATATTTGTAAGGTGATACACAACAAAGCAAGGCATACTTAACTAGGTAGCCGAACTCGCTCTCTCGCTCTCTTTGCTTACTTCTTAGATGTCAGTCTGTGAACAACAGTTGCGAGCGACGCATCTCCGCGGACGAATTTTTCGTGTTCAGCTTCTTAGTTCGCTCTCTCGCTCTCTTTTGCATTTATATAAGAAGTTGTGAGAGAGCGAGTGCGGCTACCTAGTTAAGTATACCATGCACTGACGTAGCACGCAGGGTTGAGCGATCAGTTGCAAATCGAATTTGCCGACGGGAGGAGAGCAGCCTCAGCCACTTTCCATATGGCCAGAACTTTGTTGGGGAGCACTGGGGCTCCAGCAGCAAAATAAGAATTTACAATTACAAATTCAGTGCCCAATGATGTTCCGCTATAACAAAAAGCAAAGCTCCAACTCGTACATTTGTGTTCCTTAAAAAAATCGGCAATATTTGGTTTCATTTTGTTCAAGTGTGAGAGAGAAAGAGCGAGTTTGCTAAGACACACACACACACACATATTTGAGTTCGTGTAAATCAAAAATTTGTAAACAGAGAGTGAGAGCAAGAGAGAGAGAGAGTGCATTAGAGTGCCAAGCCAAAACAACAATCCGAAGAGCAACAACAAGAGCAGCTAAAGCAACAACAAAACCAGCTTGAAAAAAAAATCAAAAACTTCAGCAGATCAAGAACAAAAATAGTATTAATGAAACAACTACAACAAATGTTTAATCTAAGTTCATAGTAATGTTATTAATATAGTTAAGCATATGTACATATGTCGGTACTCTTTATAATAATCAAACATGCAAAACTACTAAATGAAATAAAAAAATAAAAAAATTTGTGTTCCTTCAAAAAATCGGCAATGTTTGGTGTCATTTGGTTTTGCATATACACACACACGCGGGCACAAAAAAACAGTTGATTCGTTTGTGCATAGGTGTGTTGCGTGTTTCTTTCTCTCTCTCTCTCTGTAGTTTCTTCTAAATGTTTGTTAAAAAAAAAAAAAAAAACAAATAACCAGCCTAATTTGCTTACACACACACACACACACAAGAGCTCTTTTACTGTGCGTGTATCTGTGGGTGGGGGGGAGTGGATGGGAGCTGGGTGGTAAGTTGGTGGGATGTGGGTGGTAGGTGGTTGGGAAGTGGATGGGAACTGGGTGGGATGTTGGTGGTTAGTGGGTGGGAAGTGGGTGGGATGTAGGAGGGATGTGGGGGGGAAGTGGGTGGGATGTGGGTGGGAAGTGGGTGTGATGTGGTTGGGAAGTGCATGGGAACTAGGTGGTTTATGGGTGGGAAGCGGGTGCAAAGTGGATGGAAAGTGGGTGGGACGTGGGTGGAAAGTGGGTGGAAAGTGTGTGGGTGGGAAGTGGGTGGGAAGTGTGTGGGAACTGTGTGGGAAGTGGGCAGGGGTTGGGTGGTTAGTGAGAAGTGGGTACGAAGTGGATATAAAGTGGGTGGGATGTGAGTGGGATGTGGGTGGGAAGTGGGTGGGGCGTGCGTGGTTAGTGATTGGGATGTGGGTGGTAAGTGGGTGAGAAGTGGGTGGGATGTGGGATATTGGTTTCATACTGATAAAAGCTATACTGATGGCGGAGCAGCGAAGCGCGACGGGTTTTCTGCTAGTTTTATATAATTAGAAGCACCTTGGCTTTGCTTTGTTGCTCATGTGCTTTTAGAAAGTGTTTCTATTTATGTGAAATACTGTGACGAAAGGAAAATTCGAACGCCCTCAGTACTAGGCTTTATGTTATTGCAGCACTAAGAATGCATTTAGACGCATAAAAAATTCTTTTGACTAACAATTTTTTAGGATTTCACAATTTTGGCTCAGGATTTCAAAGCGGCTCCAAATCTCAAACGTCTTTAAAAAAATTCACAAAATAAGGCCTAACTTATTTTTCCATTTTTGATTAATTGTTCTTTTTTATATTTTTTTATTCAATATAAACAAAATAAAATTTTATTAACGTCTAAGATTCACCAATTATCTCCTGCACATCGCATAAATGACGATTAATATAATTGGAGCATCTGATATCTGCGCAGCAATTGTACTATATTTATAGTAACTCAATGGTAATCTTTTCCATGGGTTTTTGTGGATCAGGGCTTAGAAGAAAGCGGCTATGATCAGGGAACTCTGCTTTATGGATCATAGATAATCAGTCTTAATCCTCAAGCACAAAAGTTCAAAAGTCAATCACCAATTCCTTTCAGTTTATTGAACCCATTTTCGTGGTTGGCAAGTGGGTCATCTTTTCAGTTTGCCCTCTCGATAGTTCCACCAGTTGCTCCCATTTCCTCAATTTCAATTGGGGAAGTACAATACCGAAAACTGTAAGCACTATTCGATACATAGTTGACAGATGGAAAACAATGCAGAACCAATGTGGTTTTCTAAACCGCCCTCGCCACTCACCACCCTTCCGGCAGCAGCAGCCTGTTTATGAGTGAAGTGAAACCCTCGACAAGTGCTTGAAGCGTTGGTGCATTCAATGGAGTGCACTTTCCATAAGGAATACTTGAACAACTAAAAAAAAAAGTTGAAAAGAAAAGAAAAGACGTACAACAATAAATTGTGCATGGCCTTTGTTTGAGTTATTGAGTCTTGATGGGTTTTCGCATTGTATTCATCAGGCAAATATCCTAGACAATTGTTGGGTGAAATTCAGAGCATTGTATGCTCCATTTTGAATAAAAGAATAACAATTCAAAATTTCATGAATAAGAAGATTGTGTGATTTATGTGCCGCAGTCATTAAAGTTGAAAGGTGTGCATCGGATGGTAGCTGCAAAGGAAACGATTTTAAAAAATTCATTAATGACTCCACAGCACATACATATCTTCGCGGGCAAATCTGAGAGTGTCCACCAGACGCGTTAAGGGTTGATCACCTGTGCAAATCTTATAAATGGTGGTAAACAAGGGAAATCTGGCAAAAATAAAATAAAGAGTCAGATCAAAATTTCGTTCGATCAACCAATATACTTACTTATCCTCGAGACCCTTTTTCTTCAGCATAATGTGTACCAGCTCAGCTGTGACAGGACCCAAGGGTTCATGTCCTGGTATGAGTAGGTGCTCCAAATCACTCAAAGGTTGTCCGGTTTTTACAAAAGCCTCTGCCAGACGGCGATTACGATTAGCTGAGACAAATGACCCATAAATGAACAAATATAAAATAGAAACTGGTTGACAAATTTACCATAACAACTGGTGACCAAATCGGAAATGCCGCAGGACTCAAAAAAAGTACCCATACGACAGCCGGGATAGAAAACGTCCACAAATTGAAGAGTCTCCAGGAAGCCTCGACGGATAATTCCCGCCTTGGTATTCTCATTCAAATCCATGCCATCGGCACAGCCAGCACCAAAGGCAATGATATTCTATGTATACAGTTAACACTTTACAGTCTTATACAGATTGCTGTTTATCAAAACTCACCCTCAAAGTGGAGCAAATTTCCACACAATCCGCATCATCGGTGACCACCACACGAAAGGTGGGCGATTTGAAGATGTCGTGTAGCAAGCGAAAATATTTCTGATCACGACAGCCAATGGTGCCTTCGCAGAAATTGTCATTGGCCACCTCGTGAGCCAAATTGCAACCCACCAGCACCGAGCAGGGTACCTGAAATATACCAACTCACTTTTCTGACATAATTTAAAGTTATCTCCAACTACCTTCAACTGCCGCATAATAATCTGGGATATTAAAATGATCTGCCCATCATCGCCACGCTCGAAACCCTTGATCAGGGACACCGCATGGGCCGTGGGTTTGACCTTGCCCAGCAAAGTCTTGCAGCAACTGCTTACAAATGTGGGAGGAATGGCAAATATCAAAACATCTGCATCACGTGCCGTGGCCACCACATCATCCACAGCCACCTGAAAGTAGACCGATTTTCTTAGAGAGTATATAGATAGCTTACACGAAAACCCACAATATTTGTTGGCAGCACAAAATCCGGCATATACTTCACATTTATGTGCGTGGAATTAATTATTTCGGTTAGATTGCGATCATCCACAATCTCCTCATAGACATACATAAACACCGTATCCTCAATCTGTGGCGAAGAGGCCGCATTTCTGCCGACATTGCGTGCTATGGTCGTGGCCCAGTTCCCGGAACCAATAATGCAGACATTCACTTTATCGCCCATAATTTGTGGAACAGTGGAAAATGCGACAAATGTGTTTAGATTTATTATGTAGAATGTAAACTGATTATAAGCAAAGTGTTTACTGAGATGAAATGGGGTTAAAATCGAGAAAGCAAAGCTAACTTCGTCTGTGCCGAAGTTTTAATACACTCGAAAAAGTTCGCTTCAACGGTGAGGGACTAGTTCGCGTAGAAACAGACTGACGGACGGACAAAGATTAATCGACTCAGCTCGTCATGGTGATCAAGAATATATATACTTTATGTGATCGGACATGACTCCTTCTATGCGTTGCACACTTCTGGGCAAAATTAACAAACAAATCAGAGTAAAAACAGAAAACATCGAAGGGAATACAAATGTGAAAAAGTGGTCATTGGGATCTTCTTAAGCTTGATACGAAGATACTTGCGAAATGTGTGCGAAATCTGCACATTATTTCGTCGATAGGAAGTGCGAAATAAGACGCGCATCTCTAGTTGTTCAAACTATCGATGGCGCGCACTATCGATGTTCAAACTATCGATTGCGCGCACTATCGAGTTTCACACTATCCATGGTGCCCACTATCGATGTTTTAACAACACTAATCCATGGCCTCCACGAGCTGAGGTACTGGTTTGATTTTAGTCAAAATAATTGCTATTCGATTTAAGCTTGGTACGGAGACACTTGCGAAATGTGTGCGAAATCAGCACATTATTTCGCCGATAGCAAGTGCGAAATAAGACTCTCATCTCTAGTTGTGTTGTTTACAAATTTAACTTTGCGGTAGTGAAGGCACTTCGGGCTCGACAGTGTTTGGTTAATCCATATTTGCAGTAAAGATCTAAATGGTGGCAGATGTACAACGTAAATAAATCGCAAATAATTAAATGGTTTTTAGGTCCATCGTGACCTCTTTTTGTAATGGGTAAATGGTGTTCTATGGACACGACTGGGGAAGGGGCTGAATCGACTGTTTCGGCATGACATACAGTTGACTTACGACTTGCGGCAACGAGAAGGTCCGACCATTGAGAAGTTCGAGATACAGAATCGCCGTCGTCCACAATTGAAATACTTGCGACTGAAAGATGAACTGACGGCAGAATTTAAGGCTGATCTTGTCGAGCATGGAAGTGTGGACAACAAGCACTGGTTTGATATCCGGGATTCAGTTGTAAACTCAGCTTTGCGGAATCAATCAAGCATGTTTGTTTATTTCGACTTGCTGACGGACTAAAATTTCATGGTCAGCCGTCAGTTCATCTTTCAGCCGCATGTGTACGTGCGCCCTTAGAGCTTGGCCATAGTTCCTCATCATCAGCCATTTCGTACGAGGAGCTATAGATTCTGTCAGGTGAATTAACACGCATTTCTTTATATGCATGGCATACGCACACTTTCTTTGCGCCGACAAGTCTGGCAAAAAAAGACATATGTTCATATGGGTCATTCCTTGCTCTAGTGTACATATACTGGACCTCTAAGATATTTCGGAAGCAAACGCTTTTTATATACATCAGCGATGTGCAGTGGGAGTTAACTCCACATGCGGGTCATTCCATGTGAACTCAGCCACCCAAATTTTTTTTGTTTCTTAAAAAAAATAGACTAACTTCGCTAAAACGGTATACACATCCAGAATATAATCCTATTTGTTTGACATTCTCACAACTAACAGTTCCCGAGGTAAACGACAAAGAACAGAAATCTTAAAACCATTATAACATTGTAATGGTGCTTCCGATTAAAACTGATGAAATTGTAATATTACAATTTTTATGTTCTCTATTCAAGAAAAATGAAAAAAATTCACGAGTCCATTCGTAAGCAGGGTTTTAGCGAATTTTTTTGGTTTTTCACCAATCTGGTAAGGAATGTCCATATTCATATTATAGAAAAAAGGCTCACGATAAATTATCTAAGATCGGGGAAGTAGTTGTAAAATTCAAAACAATATTTATTTTGAACGAAAACTTTTCCATGGATGGAAATGTTTTCCAAAATATCGCTTCCGACAAAAGAATAAACTTTATTCTTTATTCAATAGAACAATGATGTTTTTGAGTTTTGCCCATAGAAATATTCAGTTTCTCTAAGGGCCGTTTTCTCATGTTGGTGTTTTTGCAAATCTAAGTGGAATTGCTGCATTTGCTTTGCGCATGTTCAATGCTAACCATCTAGATGAATTTCGTAACAATCTACTTCACCCTCATTGATTACAAAACCATCTAACATGCTAATGCAAATTATGTATTTTTATGTATCCGCGCATATGGTCACACTGAAAAATATTTGAAAACGGCTGCTAAAAACAGCAAAGTCTAAAGTAAGTAAACCAAAAATTGAAAATATTGGATGTGCCTTTAATATACAAGAACACCAGCAGACATTGCTGAAACTACAGATGCTCATTGTGATTCCCCTAGTTCATTCCTTAAGCTAAGTTTACACATCCAAATAATTTGGCTAAATTTTGATAAAAATAGCCATGATTAAAGATTTTACAGGATTAAAAACTTAAACTGTGGTTACATACACAAATAACTTGATCAAATATGGCCGGAAAGTTCCACAATTTGGCATATATAGCCCAATTTTCATGGAAATTTGACCAAATTATTTGTCTGTTGCTTAATCTCCCATCATAGTAACAAGTCGTTCCAAAAGAAAAACCTTCTCCTCCTCTGTAAAATTCTTGCTTAAATTTTTAAAATTGGCGGGCAATAAAAAAGACAAAATTCAGCCGAGCGCAGAGGGTGCTGCCAACCTAGTATTAGACCATTCCAGCCCTCCCGGTGTGACCGTGGTGCAAATGCCCGAATTTATAATCAATCGACATGAGACAACCAATTGCACAAAAACCATCTAGTTGCAAAATTTAGATGGATTTCGATTTGAGCAAAAACGTGAACATGAGAAAACGTCCCTAAGTTTCTCCCTCTCTCTCTCCCAAAAAGTTGAGTTTGTTTAAATACAGCGGTGGTTGGCTTGAATGGCGAGGGGGGTGGGGGGGTGCTGGTTAACCTTTTTTTGCTCATACCTTGTGTATCGTTAATCCGATCTTTATCATTCCTTCAGTAAATCGATAAATGATTTTGACAACTAGATATCTCTAGAAGGTACGAACAATCTATCATCAAAACTGTGGGAGATATGACGTTTTTTCCAAATTGCGGGGGCGGGTGGGGGCGTGGCAAAAATTGAAAATAAACTTGATCTGCCTGCAAGTATTAGAAATATATGTCCCATACATGTCAAACCTCTATCTCTAACCATCTCTGAGACGGACATGGCTACATCTTTTCTTCGTTTTTTCTGGAACATTGCATTGGGGAACTATGTGAGCCACTAATAACAATATTCTCAATGTCATTCTCAGCTGGCCGATTTATTGACAAGTGGAAGATTGCTACGGTGACAACTGTGTTCCAGTCTGGTGTCAAGAGGGAGGTGCCCAACTACCTACTTATTGCTAAGCTTAGGAATATATCTAAGCTGTTACCCAAATCAACATGGTTTTATGCCAGGTCGCTCGACCAAATCTAATTTAGCGGTTTTCAGTAATTATTGCATCAGTTCTTTTGACAAACGCTGTCAAGTTGATGTTATTCATACCGATTTCTCCAAGGCATTTGATAAAGTTTGTCATAACGCTCTACTCGTCAAGCTTTTTAAGATATAGTTTCATTCCTCTTTATTGTGCTGGATTCAATCTTACTTGGACCGCCGGACTTACAAATTCAAATAAACAACTCGCTTTCTACTGCATATGTGGCTACTTCAGGACTTCCACAGGGGAGTGCCCTTGGTCCTTTAATTTTCATTATTTTTATTAATGACATTTGTATGCATTTTCGTAACTCAGAGTTTCTGCTGTATGCTGATGATCTTAAAATTTATTGATCAATTAAATCCTTAAGTGATAGTCGATTGTTGCAATCTGATCTAGACAGGGTCAGTGCATGGTGTGTTCTCAACTTCCTCCCTCTTAATCTCAACAAATGCTTTATTGTTAGATATAGCAAATATTTCTACAATATCACGGCCACTTACTCGATTTCTAATCAAACTTTATCGACCCGGGTTGAGGCCATTGATTTGGGAGTGAAATTCGACAAAAAACTTACTTTTAATGAGCACATAAATTATATTTTGCCAAAGGCCTATTCCATGTTTGGCTTTGTCAGGTTGTAGGTTGAGCCTTTACTCTGCATTTGTGCGTTCCAAGTTGGAGAATGTTTCATTTATTTGGAACCCCTCTAGTGCAGTTCATACAAAGAGGCTTGAAAGGGAGCAAAAAAAATTTCTAAAATTCGCGCTTCTTCCGCTCACTTTTTCTGATCCTTTGCCGCCTTATTTTAGTAAATGTGCCTTGGTGCATCTTTCCACCCTAGAAGATAGAAGAACTATTGCGTCTTTATTGTTTTTGAACGACCTTGTTGGCTGCATTGATTGTCCTATCTTGTTAGGGAAGATAAATTTAAATACATTTAAATAAATCGAAGTCTTAGAACCTTCCAACTCTTTTCCAACCAATTTTCCCGAACTAATTGTTCCCTTAATAAACCCATATCTAGGGCTCTTAAAAACTTGAACTCCTTACCCGTTGGCATGCGATTTGAATTCGACTCCAATAAATCGGCAATCAAAATTTTGTTAGCTGAATACTTTTCTTCTTTTAGAAACTAATTTAAGTTAAGAAATAGAGTAGCCAGTTAAGACCTTTGTTCAATTGGCGAATAAATAAATAAATAAATATCGACTCGGCTGTTGATGCTGATCAGGAATATATATACTTTATAGGGTCGGAAATGATTCCTTCTGGCTGTTAACTACTTTTGCACAAAAATAATATACTCTAAGTACCTTCGGTACAGAGTATAAAAACTGAATTTTTATCATTGAAATAAATAAACAGTTTAATTGCAAGATGCATAAAGTAAATTTAGTGACAAAGGTCACTAAAACAGTCACATTGTAAATTTATGTAGCTAAATAAGTAATTAAAAATAGCCGAAACAGCAAATTGCCGTCTAGCGACAATAGTGTATCTATCAAAACAATTCTGCCGGCTGCTTTGCCTTCAGCAGCAATATATTGTCCGGCGAATTCAACAACTGTCCATCTCGCTCTCACCCATTTCGACTCCCATAAGAACAAAACTGCTGCTAGAAATTTTCGGTAAAAGAAGACGGTGTCATTCCAGCCTAAGCATAAGTGTCGATATATATAAGAAAACAAATTTTTTTGGACACATAATAACTCATCAAAGTTAAAAGAGCCGTCGGGTTGAATAGGTTAGGTTAAACAGGCTACTCTGTGGGAAATAAGCCTGATCTGCTTTGCAAGTATTAGAAGTATTCGTTCCTTAAACAGAAAATAAATCTGAGATATCCGGGCTAAAATCAATCCCAAAAGATGTCAGAAGTCGGTCAAGCCCGGACCTTTTTCATTATCAAGTTTCACTGCAAGTTCTTGCCGGCTAGAGGTCAGTAGTTTGCATCCAACTGTAAAAACACGACACAAACAACATTACAATGGAGGCTGGTCGCTATTGAAGTCTCTTCAATAGACTTGACCCATCAACTGCAATTCAGCTACCGTCTCATGCTGGAAGTGCTATAACTGGTAGGGAATTCCAAGGCAAAGGCTAGCGCAAAAAACCCACACCGCAAATAGCTGCTGCGCTGTCAGAAAATTTTGTGCATGTGTGTGTACCCGTTTAGACTGAGAAAGCTTTTCTCTCTCAGTTTCGGACTTGCTCTCGGTTTCTTTTCGCTCTTTCGCTTTGACAGTGGAATTCCGTACTTACTTCAATCTCGAGTCAGGATCATTGGATTTTCAAGTAGGATCCGTCCTTGAAATGAGCATTTTCGGATTGATCCAAGCCTTTTAAGATAGTTCCAATCCCTTCGTGCTGGATTCAAGTAGAATTGTACTTGAAATTTCAATCCGAAGGTCGAGATCAAATCAATTTTTTTGGACTTGATTTTAGCTCGCCTTTTTTTTCTGTATACACTTCAAACTTCTTGCTGTTACCCTCTCTGAGATATGTGCGTAAGCTGTAAGAACGCACATATGTATACAAATCCGGTGATCCCTTACATCTTGACAACTCGAGACTTTTCAATACAGGAGGACAGCTGTACAGAAGAATGGACATAAAATGAAATATATCGAACAATAAATAATTTTTCTATATTTTTACAAACCTGCACTTTCCATTGGCTCCTCGAGTGACGGGTATACAAAGCGATTCAAAAATATCAGAGATCCAAATATCCTTAGAATAAAAAAAAAAAACCATTAAACTTCCAAAGTAAATTCAGAACTACCTTGTAATTGACAATCCTATTTGATTTGCAATCAAATGGTCTGCCACTTTGTTGCTAATAAATTGAGCAGTTTCTGCATTTGAATTAATCCGTTTACAATTCACAACGCTTAGGGCCTTTGTCATTTTTATTTTCATTTAATTAAGCTGCGTTTCAACGTTGTCAAATAAATGCAATCAAAAACTAAATGAATTGCATAAATAATTTATTGCATAACTCATTCTAAATTGACTTTCCCGGGAGGGGCTGATAGATTCCCCGCGGCTCTGACTGTCCATTTAAAATCGCTTTGCAATTGTAATCGGACTTGTGTGTAATTCAATATATTTTTTATACACTTGATAAATGTATTATAGTTTTGCCCGGAACTGCGCCACGAATAGAAGGAAATATCTCCATGGGCGTACGCAGGGGTTGCAGGGGGCAGCGGCTGCCCCCCTTAAATTGTCTGAATTATAAATTCAAGCTCTAATCCTGAAAATTTCGTTCTTAATATAGTAAAGACGGTTTGTATAATGAATTTATGGGAATCTATTATTTGTCGGTCATCCATGGCCTTGGGTCATCTAAATTTCATAAATCCTCATGTCGGTACTCAGGGCAGCCTCTCTGATCACAGACGACGACGATTTGTCTATCGCTTTAACTGGCTCTCTCTAGTTTGTTCCCTGGCAATGGACACCGAATTGTCCAATTGTAAAGGCTGACAAAGAAATGAACTGTTAACTGAGTTGACACCCCGGACTTGTTTCTCTCCGCTCCTGCTGCTCCGTTCAATCGCCCAGCGCGCTAGTATTGCCCGTGCGAGTGGTTTTGCCCTCCAACCAACAAAATATCATTAAACCGCTCGGCTGACCATCACGTCACAGTGGGCACAAAATTCGCTGCAATATATAGCTGTATAACCGTAATCGAAATCGGCCGAGTTAGACACTGCAATCGATTCGTTGACAAAACCGCTTGTGAAATCTGGATTTCAATACTTATTCGAAATATTGCTCTTTTTTGGAGCCATAATGTGGCATTTCGCCCTTCTTATTCCGCCAGAGCCTTTCTATGTTTTGTGTGTGGGAGTGAGTTTGTTAAATTAAATCGAACTGGACTTTTGTTAATTCTTGTTGGTCCTTGTTGGTCTATCCAACTTAAAAACACTTTATCGTCGAAAATAATTTTATGAATCAACCATTTTTACTCTCACTTAGACTGCCCCGCATTTTAAACATTGTTTACGATTATGGCATTACAGGCATGAGGAGAGAGTTGTTTTCTGATGGTGGTACCAGGTGAAGGCCGCTGATGATATGGTAGAGATACCATGGAAACAGCTGTACGGTCAACTAACCTCCTTTGTGGCTTGTGCCTGTATTAAAGTTATGTACAAACATAACGAAACCTAGAGCCGGCAAAAATTTGAAGATTCATTGTTTAGACGGTAAAAGGCATTTGTTTTGGATTTTGCCTCATGATAAAAATAAATACGCAGTTAATTTACATATGTTGCAATGCATTTTCCACAAAAAAATGTTGGAAAATTATGCAGTAAGTAAGGGCAAAATTCAATATTTTGGCTGTAATTATGAATTCATTTCAAATCCAAAAAAAACATATCACAGTCACTTAGACCATATACATCAATTTGTATTTTGCTATTGGTCTGCTTTATGAACCTGTCAAAAATTGGTTTTTATTAGTGACATGCCACAGCTTTTACAAATTATGAGCGAAAATATATTAATTGTAAAACTTAACTCTAAATTGCTCAAAGACATAATCATTGAATAAATAAGCACATCATTACAATTGCAATTATTATTAGAAAACGAGTATGCATTACATCTGTCAGGCTCTTGTACTAGTTTACAAGCGAAAATGGTGGATAATGGTCATCCATGGTTCGGGGTTCAGTATTGTCATAAACAGGGCTATGCAGTTATGTGTGATCATTTGTGGTCTTGAAAAGCAGTTTGTTAAGCATTTAGCGGTTTTGTTACCATGGAGACCCCTTTGCGCTAAATTGCGTCTTTGCATTGATCCTGCCATGATTTTCCTCTTAATTGGCATTACCTTTTTTCATTATTAATATTTGTTATCCTCTTTGGTATTTTTTTAGCGATTTTATAAGTCTTCAGTCACGGTAAATAGGTTTATCGATTTGCACTCCGGATACTTAACTAAAAATCATTTTGTTTGTAACTGTACGAAACTCAAAATGTTTAGTACGCACGAGTGCTGAACTCAGAAAAGTTCGGTACTTATTTTTTTCGTGCGGTGCTTTAAAAATTATTTACCGTACTTGTGTGTTTTGTACAGTACAAAACAAAGCAAGTACCGAACTTGTCTGAGTACGGTACTTGTTGTGTTCGGTACTTTTGTTTTGTATACGAACCCTGGTATTTAGTGATACAAGCCAAATGTCTTGTTAGATTTTAAGGAAAATAAAAATATTCCATTCGTAGTAGGCGCTTCAAGTTGTAATTTCATTTTAAAAATTGTCGCAACTAAGTAGGCGCGATTCTCACAAAAGATTTTTTAAGAAATATTGTGATTTTACATCTCATTCAGCTGTTCGCTTTCGAACAGAGCTGACTACATATTTTTTCTTATTTATTGTGTCCGACTTTTTCTTACAGCTGAAAAACGTTGTTCTTCTTCAGATTTCTTTTCCTTGTAGAACTGCTGTGTTATATTGCGAATCTCATCATGCTCATCTATAATGCACAGGGCCATGTGCGCAATTTGTCCCTTCACGCGTATCATTTCGTTTAAGACGAGGTTCCCCAAGCAGAGAGCGCGAAAATGTGCCTGTGTCTCTCTCTAACACACAGTGATGCATGACTTCGACAAGCATTCGGTGTGAATTGGCGAGTATGTTCGTCTCCAGGGGCTATCGCTGGGAAACTCCGGTTTAAAATCAAATGGGAGAGCATTTTCACCGCAGTCAAACGTAGTTTGGTAGTCTCTTCGTGGAGTTGCGAATAGAAATGTCCAGTTCAGGGTTCGATAATGTTCGGAAAACGAAATGCTAGACCCACCACGGAATTTCACTTGATTTTAATGTTCTTGTTCAAACCCAAAATGTTAATGAGAGACGACATATTGAACTCGCAGAATTTGGATGAAACTGTCGTCAGATGGAAGAGAGCTGCCTGCTGTAAACGTTGGTTCCGATATGCACCAGGTCGCTTGCAGTGATAATTATCAGTTTTTTTTCGGTTGTCCTATAACACATTTGGTTCAGCCCTCTCGTTGTAAAATTCTGGTCCAGTTTTGTGCACAGATTCTAAAACTGGTCTCTGTTTTTCTCCATCAGCTCTTGTTTTCAAGATATCGCGGAAAATCCATTTTGCAGTATTTTAGGCTTTTAAAAAATAATGTAGGTTGCACCGAGCAAAAATATTTGTTTTTATGCGTTTTATGCGACAGTATACATATTAATGCAGCCTAAAACCAGCTATACTATATAGTTGTCCTATTAAACTTGGTGGAATTATGTGAAAGCATAGAAAACTTTTAAATTCGAGGTTTGGGGACGTTTGCGTTGAAGACAAAGTTTTTATCACTAAAACAACATTTTCGACCGATGGTTCCTATGGCAGCTATATGCTATAGTCATCCGATCTGGCCGGTTCCGACAAATGTGCTGCGTATCTGTACCAAAAGACTTCGTGCAAAGTTGGGTTAAGATAACTTTAAAACTGACGGAGGAGATAGCATAGAGACAGACGGACATGGCTATATCAACTCAGCTCGTCATGCTGATCAAGAATATATATACTTTATGTGGTCGGGGATGCTTTCTACCATGCGTTACAAACATCTCGACAATTTTAATATACCCTCTACAAGGGTATCAAAATCATTGGAGCAGCATCAGCAAACCCAAAAGCGTCGACGTATTAATCAATGAGCTAAACTAATATTTTTGCTATTTAGCTTAATAATTTTTAATTAAAATAAATACATAAACTATTGTTTTAATTAATTTTAACCATCTTCCACAACTTCTAAAATTCTGAAAAAATTGCAGAAATTGTATATAGGAACGACAATTGAACATGTAAAAAACGAAAGTGGAACCTCAACTACAAGTTTTAATTAAATGATATTAAAAATTTCGCGGAATTTTGTAGGTAACAAATTGCAATTTAAAAATCTAAAAAATTATTCTATGGGAGTGTATACATGCCAGCTTTGACCAAAAAAAAGGGAATTCTTTAATGGATAGATGGCCCGAAAATGGTTTTTGATTGAAATGATAAAAACCGATGTTAAAAATTGAGGGTTGGTTCTAGAAGTACAAAGAAATCGCTAAATTACTTTCGGTTGATGTACTTTAAGACTGCATACTTAAAAAATTAATATCGATGGAGGCTGGTTCCCCTACAAATCCGGCTATGCCCTTTTGAATTGATTTGCTTTTAATACGTACTTCCCGCAAATATAACAAAACAGATCCGGTTCGTGGAAGCAAGATCTTCTTATTCTGCATGCTGCTGATTTTTAAAATTGATGTATAAATTATAAAGGTTGTTTTTTGCTTGTTTAAGTCCAAATTTCTCAATGTCCGGTTAGTCAAACTTATCGGCAGGTTAGCCGAATTCGCGTGTCTCATGCTGTCTTTGGCGAGAACCGAGCGGCAAAGTTAACCGCTGCCTCATGATGGGGTCAAATTTTAACCTGCCGGCAAATAGCGATAGAACTATCGATATTTTTATCGATCGACAAATCGCTGTGTCCAAAATTTGTATTGTTTACTTTGGCAATTGGCAAAACAAAATGTTTATAAATAAACAAATTTCTTTCATCCACACAATGGAAATGGAAGATTGAGGCGGTAAGACAAGAAACGAATAGCAGCCGACGCATTCATGGCAAATATTTTGACAATGGCAAAGCAGGCAAACTCACTGCCCGTCGTCTGCAAAATCGAAGGACCCACCTGGCCAATGGCACCACCAATTGACTCATGCGTGGTATACCAATAGTGATCCAACCGCTGATACCAGCACCATAATAGGCCAATACCAGGAACGGTATTACCACAATGGCCAACATGGCGGTTGTTATACCCACATAACTCAAAACGGAGCAACGAATAAATAATGCGAGAGAGTACAGGGAGAGTATTTATTAATTTACTGATCTGGATGATGCCAAATTTGTTCAACGATTCAGGTTAACAAACTCAGCATGTCAAATAATTCTGGCTAGGATAAGAGATCAAATATCTTCGCTAAGTGACAGGTAAAACTTAAACTTCAGTTGCGATTCAATTTATTATGATTTGGATTGTTAACAGGAATTCTGGATTGTTGTCAGAGAGCAAACTTATGGTTGCGCTGCGCTCTTAAGCAAGTGGCATCTTCCTTATCATTGCGGGCGACTTCTGTTGAGTCAGACTTCCTTCGGCAAACCGTGCAGTTAATCAAGATTCCCACGCTATTGCATTACTGGCCATCACAAATAGACACTGACTGATTGATTTTTGCAAAAATTTTAGAAGTCAATTAAATATTTTTAAAGCTTACATATCATAGATAAAACGTACCATCATTATCAACCAAATTTTCCAATCCTGTGGCTGAGCTTGGGATCATGATACGAATTTTTTGGAAACAGACAAACAGCGGTGATGGGAATGCCGCCACATTTCGAGAAGTCTCCCGCTTCTTAATTGCGAATTATTTTCGCGATCGTTTTTTAAATTCTCGTACTAATCCCGTAAGTCTTTCCAAGGGCGATGAACTCTGGAATGGCGACAAGCTGATCTCCAAGCCCAGGCCTTCTGCTTCCAGTTCTCCAATTGCGTTGAAGACAAAAAAGTTTTTCTCACTAAAACAACATTTTCGGCCGATGGTTCCTATGGCAGCTATATGATATTGTCATCCGATCCGGCCGATTCTGACATATGTGCAGCGTATTTGTACCAAAAGGCTTCGTGCAAAGTTTGGTTAAGATAGCTTTTAAACTGTCGGAGGAGATAGCATAGAAACAGACGGACAGACGGCAACGCTATGAATATTTAGTTTCTCTTCTGAAAATCAACAAAAAAAAGCCATTTAGGCTAGTATATGAAGTTCAACATAAAAATGTTAGGTTTGCCTTGGAATCATAGCACTCCCTGAATGATATTTTTATAACATTTGCCAGTCTTTTTCAAAAATTCTATGATAAATGAAGTAGCCTCTTTATTGTTCCTATAAAAAGTTGAAATACGAATCTAGTTGTCGTCCAATAAGGCTGGAATAACACCTGCTTTTTTTTCCGACAATTTCTAGCAGCAATATTGTCGGGCGAATTTGAAGAACACGGCAAATTCGGCGCATCCTTATTTAACATACCAAAAAAATCTTGAATTTCATTGAGAATCTAGTATTTCCAGGCGATAAATAAACTGATTTAAATGCCATAAAAATCACAAAATTAGATCATTTGTTTGACTACATGCTCAGATGGCTAAAATATTAATCCATTAACCGCTCTAGCTTAAAGGGGATGATTTATTTTGAAAATATTACATAAATCTAAAGTTGTCTGTCACTAGAGGCCAATTTAGACTATTTCCGCTGCACTAACTTAGCGCCTTTGATTATTTAAAAATGCATTGATATGTGCTCATATACTCAGATATTTATGCTTAGTGTGGCCTCCATTATTCCTAGAGTGCCAAAAACTCGGCAAATCCTTTTTCCGCCATATCTTGGAAACAAGAGCTGTTAGCAGAAAACCAATTATACAGTTTTGTTCAGTGCAATCCATATTAACATAATCATATCGAAATGAACCTCCGCTGTTGGGCTGTGTAATAAGCAAGGAATCCAAAAAGAAAACACTGCTCTTAGAAATACAAATGGAAAACAATAAATAAATAATGCTAACAGAATTAAAATTGTATTTTTTATTTTTAAAAATATCTTCAAAAAATGATTTTGATATCGCCTTCCGAATTTGCTCAGCAAAACTAGTTGGTCCACTAACAGAAAATTTGTCATCGGCTGGTTGCCCTTTCTCGTTATTGTTTAGCAAGGCTATGGTGCTTTTAGTAGATACAGTAAAATACTATTCAGCAATATCAACTCGAGACCTGTCCAAAAACAACATGGTGCGTTTAAAAACCGTTCGGCTTGTAATAGAATGAGCCATATACGATGCCATCATAGCACCTGCCTGGAGATATAGGATCCGAGTATATGGTATAGCTGCAAAATTACACACCCATAATCAGACCCATAACACTTGAGCTTAAACTTACATGAAAAGACAAGTTATGCGGATATGTATGCACAATCTATATTAAGATGCCATTAGTAAGCTGACAGAAAGTTTTCACTTTTCTAAGGCCCAAATGGTCACTCAAAATGGTTTTCACTGATCCAACAAGGTCAGTTAGGTCTCGGACTGCCAATCAACGATTTTGGAACACCAATACTTTGATTTTGTTGACGTGTAGCTCATCTTCAACACTTCACCACTCATACACTCTTGTTATTGATAGAGCTTGCTCACCGAAGGCCTTCTGCATCAATTTCAACGTTTTGGCAGCAGAAATCATCATTCCGCACACAAAACAAAACTGATACGAAAAAAATAAAATCCAGTCATCATTTTTATATAGAAAAGTTTTCTCTCTAATTGGAAAATTAATTTAACTAGTCAACTCAGAAACTTAAACTTGAATTTTTAATTTCAAGAGAAATACCAATACATACGTGTATCATGATATTAGTGTTCTACCTATATGATGCTGCTTTATCGCTATTTGTTCAATGTTGTGCATGCGCCACCACCCGCCGCCCCTTGCCATAAAACAATAACAGCTCCAACAGCAACACCATTTTAAGAACCTGGCTAGCAAAAAGCGCTTTCTCTCGTATTTGCCAAGTGGGTGGATGGGCATGTAAAACACGAAATGAAGTATACTTTTAGGCGCACACACGTGAACAAGTTACAGATACGTTTGCATAAGCCGAGACGTGTGTAACGTACAAAATTGTTATTTATTTTTTGAAGTGCTTGCGCTTCTCTCTGTCTCCGAGCGAGTGAGTGGTAGGATGTGCTCACACACTCACACTCCAGGCATCCAGTCTACCATTTGTCGTCACATTTGGCAAATTTACCGTGTAATTATCAGCAAAAGCGAAAAACCAGAAATGCCTTAAATGCAACAAGAATTGGGCAAATAAGCCTGCTGGTGCTCCTGCTCTCCTCTCCGTTGGGCAATATGCAAATTTTGTAGCTTTTTCATGTGTGTCTGGTCTGGCGTTTGTTTGCCTAACTGCCATATTTGTTTAGCCGGACCGAAACAGGCAGCCCCAAAAGCGGGCTACCGAATTTCATTTTTGAATTCTCATTTTCATTTTCATTTTTGTAGTATCACGTAAGCGCCAGCACTTCCATACATAAGTACATACATATATATATTCGGTTGACTACCCGAAATGCAAACGTTACCTAAACTAATAAAGCAATTCGCATAAGGTAGACAGCCAGACAGAAAGACAGGCAGATTGCAACCCAGTTTCAACTCGATTAATTTGTACAGCAAAAACTGTACAACCAAAGGATAATTTCATACGTTGGGAAACAAATTTGATAAAGATTTCAAAGAATTTTTGTAACATTCTTAAAGAGCTGAAGTCCTGGTAGCGTTTTTTTTTTAAAGCTTGACAAGTACTTACACAGAAAAAAAACGGAAGGATATTTTCAATCTTTTTATACTCTGTACCGAAGGTACATAGAGTATATTAAGTTTGTGCAAAAGTATGTAACAGAGAGAAGGAATCGTTTCCGACCCTACAAAGTATATATATTCTTGATCAGCATTAACAGCCGAGTCGATATAGCCATGTCCGTCTGTCCGTCCGTCCGTCCGTCCGTATGAACGAAGAGATCTCAGAGATGGTAAGAGATAGAGGTTTGACATGTATGGGGCATATATTTGTTATACTTGCAGGCAGATCAAGTTTATTTTCAATTTTTTCCACGCCCCTCCCGCCCACGCAATTTGGAAAAAATTTAATATCTCCTACAGTTTTGAAGATAGATCGTTCGTTCCTTCTAGAGATACCGTGTAAACAAAATTATATTTATCGATTTGCTGAAGGAATGATAAAGATCCGATGAACGATACTCAAGTTATGGGCAAAAAACGGCCAGTTAACACCACCCACCCCCCCACCAACAGCCACAGCAACACACCCTAACCGTTCAACACAGGCAATCTTAGTGCGAGAGAGAAAGAGAGAGAGAAACTTAGAGAGCGCACCGCGTTGTGCGCGGGGTGTTAACTGGCCGTTTGACTCCTAAGCAAATGCGAGTGTAAGGCTACAGAGTATGCTATAGTCGGGCTTGACCGACTTTCTTTCTTGTTAATCTTGGAGTAAGCCCGGCATGAGCTTGAAAATTCAATCTCGATTTACAGGATATTCGACACAAATCAAGCTTCCAGGCAATGGCCCAAGCCTTTCTTGGGGTGGGGTCGTGGGGTTCAAATCCCAGTGGAGCCCAATAAATTTTTATATTTCTTTGTTTTTCAGAAGTTTTAAGAAAACCAAAACTTGGGATGTCCTATGGAATATGGCGGAGGAAAGGAAGAAGAGAGGTATCTTTTTATTAAGATAAAATTGTTCTCCAATTTTTTGCTTAATTCAATCTTCTTTAAGATTACCCCGGTATAAATGTAATCTTTTTCAGGATTAAAAAAGGCAGATCAACTCAATCTTTTTCCGGATCGGGTTAAGCATATTCGGGATTAGGTTGTTTTCATTACCGATTGGGAATGCTTTGATCCCGTATGGATTGATTTTTTTTTCTTAGAGATTCAACTCACTGAAATTATTCACTGGTTCAGTTGTTCTTGTTCACTTGTTCTAGGTCTATGGCGGATGGTTGTGTGAGCGCACGAGTTTTTTGTTGTTTTTTTTTTTGGTTTGACGTTGGGATTTCAAAGGGGTGGGTTTCTGTAGCATTGATCGCTTTATTGTTTTTGTTGTTTTTGCATGGCTTTTTTGTTCTACACACGTAGGTGCGTCGTTTTCTCTCGCGCTCACTATCCCGCTCTCTCTCGCGCTCTTAGCAAAAGCGCTTAGGTCAAAATGTTGGCTGAGCGCCATACCCATGATACGACGAAGAAGGTATGGCAAGGTCTCTGGCATTCTTAGCTGAGAGCTTTTACTGAAAGCTCGTGTATATAACATATAATTCGCAACACACTGAAGACTTGCAAGCTGAGTTTTGAGCTGAAACGGAGAGCGAGCTGAGAGCTTGCAATACCTTCTTCGTTGTATCATGGCCACACAGAGCAAGACAGACGGTACAGGTCACAGATCAAGACAGACAGAATAACTCTATGAGCAAAAGAGACTGAGCAGCTCGTAGATCATCTCAAGAAAAACTCAGAGCAAGACAGACTGAACAGATAGATTGAACAATATAGACTGAACAAGATTCGCTGAACAGAAATGAACAATTGAAGAAGAGCATGTTCACTTGTTCAGTTGAAAGAACAACTCAATTTTGTTCACTCACTTATGAAAAACCAACACTAAAAGAAAGTTCGCAGAATCAGTGCTGCATTCGTCTGCTACTGCAGCATACACTTTCGCAGGTACAGAGTATATTATAGTCGGGCTTGACCGACTTTTTCACATTTGCCTCATTGCCCAGTGGTCGATTCTGCCAATCTGGTAGCCAATAATTGCAATTTTCAAAATTTTAATCTTGTTGATGTTTTTAACATTCTTGAAAACTTTCATCCCGCCCATATTTATTCCGATTTTTATTTATTTTTCTATATGATAGTCACGTCGTGAGCATGCAAAAATTATGATACTTTTCTGCCATTACCTGAAAACAATTTCGCGCCTTTTTAAGGTGTTTGGTTTTACGCTGAGAAAGTTGAAGATTTGGAATTTGTTTCGAAATGAGTCTTCAATTTGACCATAGATTGTATGTATTTAAAAAAGACATGTGTTTTTCTTAAACTTAGGGTGAATATGTAATTTAAAGTCGGCCCAGCCCGACTTCGATATAGCCGTTACTCTGCGGAAGAAAAGTAAGTTAACAGAGTATGTACCAACATTATTGTTAACTTATTAAAATATTGTTATTAGGCAGCGCATGCTCCATATAAATACCACAATTTGTGGCCCTTAACGAAGACAAGAAGTAGGCAACAAAAATACTCATACTGTTCGGGGCAAAAAACAAAATATTTTCAAAATGTAGAAAATCGAAAACAAACCAAAATGTGTATAGGAGGCCTTGTCAAATATGTGTACATTTGGTCGAATCCATAATGTAAATAATATTTACTAAATATACAAGGAAACGCACTGCGCAACTTCGATATTCTCAGTCGGTCGTGGTTCCATGACTCAAATTTGTAAGCTGATGTATCGAACATGGTCGCCTTCGATTTCCTGATGTAGGAACCAGATGATTCCTTTTGGCTGTTACTTAATTATTTAATTTATTTGTTCGACACTTTCGTAAAATGTCTCTGTTACATTGACAGTTCGAAGAAAAATTAAGGGGAAATTTAAACTTTTAAAGACGTAACGATACCATCAAATCTTAAGATATCTGAATTTGTATTTGAGATAAATTCTCTATCAAATATACTGAATCTTTTGAGCCATGTTGAGCAAAGAACTTCACATGTTGAACACATATATCTATGTGTCAGCCTCCAACCAAAGCCATATAAAAAGCTGAAATAAACTTCATTTAAATTTCAGTTTTCGTTGTCAAGTAAAATTTTACAAATAATTCCGTTTTCATTTAGTTTTTTTTTTTGCATACTATAAATGCCGCCTACAGAGGAAGAGAATGCGAAACCGAAAGTGTTTTCTTGGTCTCAAGTAAGCATTCCATAAGGGATTCCTACACCCATACTGATTTCAACGTATACTTCAGTTATTTGCCTCCATATCCGTCGCCATGAGTGCTTTCTGTGTGGGCTATACGGCAGCATATACCTCGCCAGCGCTGCCCACTATGAAAATCAACGGCAAGTTTGAAGTCACCGATCAAGCGGCCTCTTGGGTGGGTGGCGTCATGCCGTTGGCTGGCCTAGTGGGCGGTATTGCGGGTGGCCCTCTCATCATGTACACGGGCCGAAGGACCACCCTGTTGATGACGGGGGTGCCCTTTATCATTGGCTGGCTATTAATTGCTTTTGCCGCTGCTATTTTCATGGTGCTGGCCGGACGATTATTGTGCGGCTTAGCCGTAGGAGTGGCATCGCTGGCTGCACCTGTCTATCTGGGAGAGACATTGCATCCTCAAGTGCGTGGCAGCTTAGGTATAGTGCCCACACTTTTGGGCAATCTGGGATTGGTTTCGTGCTTTATAATTGGCTTCTGGGCCAATTGGATTGTCTTGGCCTACATAGGCGCGATCTCGATTTTACCCTTTATGATCCTAATGATGTTTGTACCCGAAACGCCGCGCTATCGTTTGAGCAAAAATAAGCCGGAAAAGGCAGAGAAAGCACTACGCTGGCTAAGGCGCAAAGATTATGATGTCGGTGCCGAAATGAAGGAGCTCACGAGTGTCGAGGAGCAGAAAAGTGGCTGGGGGCAGTTGTGCAGAAAGCAATACAGAAGGCCGTTATTAATAGCATTGGGTTTGATGCTTTTCCAGCAAATGAGCGGCATCAATGCGGTAATCTTCTATACGACCGATATATTTATCGATGCGGGTTCAACCATAAAACCGGAGCTGTGTACCATTTTGGTGGGCCTGATGAATTTTGCAGCCACATTGTTGGCCACTTTGGTTATCGATCGACTGGGCAGAAAGGTGCGGTAATTTCACGTTGGAAATCGATTTAGAAATTCTTTAAACATACACCGAGAAAAAAATTGATATTTTTTCATATCAATTTTACTCCGATATGGAAATATATCAAATTGATATGTTAAAAATTTCAAATCGATATTTTTAAACATATCATTATTACATTTAAAATTTCATTCTGAAACTATTCAATATCAATTTAAGTAAATGATATTATTTTGGATCAGAATATTATTTTCTTGCCAAATGATATGAAAAAATTGATATTTTTACAAAATTTAGTTTTAACATTAAGTTTATCTTTTTTTTTCTCTGTGTATGTTTCACCTAGTTTTTGTGAACTAACAAATCACATTTCCTGTCCTCAGATACTGCTCTATATATCCGCTGTCACCATGATTCTCACTCTCATCGTTTTGGCAGTTTACTTTTTTCTCAAGAGTCAAGGTAAAGATACCAAGTCATATGGTTGGCTACCTCTGGTAGCCTTTATCCTTTATGTAATGGGTTTCTCCATGGGCTTTGGACCCATTCCCTGGCTTATGATGGGCGAAATATTGCCAGCGAACATACGTGGACCAGGTGCCTCAGTTGTGGTGGGCTTCAATTGGGCCTGCTCCTTTGTGGTAACCAAAACTTTTCAGGATTTTATAGGTAAATCTTGAAAAGCGATTTGAACCAATTTAATTTAATAACCATTCCAGATTTGATCGGTACCCATGGAGCCTTTGGGATCTATTTAATCTTTTGCCTTGTGGCAGTAGTGTTCATATTCTTTTTCGTACCCGAGACTAAATACAAGTCATTGGAAGAGATCGAGGCTGAGTTAACTGGAAATAAACCATCCGATAAGTGAAATGTTCAATCATTCAACTAGTGTGCATTTCAGACTAAAGAGATTTCCTCTAAAAAAACTCAAACTCACCGAAACTCCCTCCATTTGTGTTTGCCGCACCAAAAGTGCCTCGTATTAATTTTCTTTTTGCAACAAGCGCTAGAATGAAACTCCTTCCAGCACATTTTCAAGGCCGTAAATATTACACGGTGAAAGATCCATTTTCCAAATGATTGTTCCCGTACAAACACTACCGCATTCCCTCCACTGCGCATCGGACTCACCTCATTACTGGCAACATAAGACCCACTTGTCTACATTGTGTCAACCACAATACACATATTAGACATGTGCCCCGAATTCGACAATATCCGGCTCTCACGTCTCTTTACTTGTAGTTGTTTTTTTTTTGTAAATAATGCTTACATCGATACTATCTCTAAGTTTTAAGAAATGCAACATATTTATTGCTCTCTAAACAAGGTCTTGCTACTCGTAACTCTATTCTATTAAATTAAAACAAGTAAGAAAGCCGGTCAAGCCTGACTGCAATAAACTTTGACCCTGTAGTAGCAGCTGAGAGCAGCGCTGCTGAACAATAGATGTCGCCACTACTTGCTTTAAAGACTGTAGGTTGAGGAATTTTCAAAACTAACCAATAGATGACGCCACTACTGCCAGAACTTTAGCTACTAGGTTTTAATGTGTAACTAACTTTATTGAATGTAACTTAAGCTAACAATTATTGTTCGATTGTAAAGCGCGATGCTGCCGCCAGCCGTCTTGGCGGGAGCCCAGCCAGAAACTGAGCGCCAGGGATGGCGCGTGTTGTCGTTCTGCTATCGCGTCAGGGATGGTGCACGATGAATGGTGTGACCAGAGGTGGCCAGGGCTGCCACAGTACTCCCCCCTCCATAGACCATATGGGAACGAATGATCTTCAAGTTTCGAGTATAGCTGGGAAGTATGAATGTATGTCCGGGGTTTCGCTGCGATGTTTGTGGCGTCGTTGAGTCGATGGTAACCTCGCGTTGAGGCCGTTGCTTCGAGTGGGGGTCGATTAGCAAGTTCGCCCAAGCTGGGTTGAGGTTGCCTCGCGTTGAAGTCGTTGCTTCGATTGGGGATCGATAAGCAAGTTCGTTCGATCAGGGTTGAAGTTGCCAAGTCAATAGTACTGGGTATTGTACCCCGAGTAGAGACTTTCGATTGCCACACGTTGTGGACTTTCGTGGTGCCTCTCGTTGAGGACTTGCGTGATGCCTCTCTTTGAGGACTTTCGTGGTGAGATCTAGAGCTTGTAGGTAGACTCAGGCTGGCATCAAGTGCCAAACAAAGAGCGTCTCGAGTCGTAGCATATTGCTAGTGGTCGGTCAGGTATGCGGATCGCTGTGCATGAACATCGGCGACGACGAAATATGCGATGAAGATCCAAATACAGCTGCGCTACGTACTTCCATAAGTATGATCGATCGTCTGGCAGGCTGCGTACAATGTAACATCTGAAAAATTGGTCGGATGCTTGACCAACGTGAGATCGGTTACGTGCAGTTGAAGATTCGGTTGGGCGCACACAAATAGTAGGCGTTGCCGGTGTCGTTTTCTAACCAGGAGTTTTGTCGATGGTGTTTCACAAATTGCAAAAAAAAAATTCCACTGCCAAAGAGCGAATGAGCGACTCCTGGTTGGAGTGAGGCCTCCTCGATGATCGCCAGCCGTGTGATTTGCACAAAAAATTGCTGTTTGTACTATGTGTGTGCGCGCTGGTAGATGCTGTCCGTGTGAGAACGTGCCAAAACTCGCCTGCAGACGCCGTCAGCATGTGTGTGTGTGTGTGTGTTTTGCCGGCGTTATTCGTGTGTGTGTGGGACACACTTGGCCAAAAAGGCTAGAGATGTTGCTGTCGTTGAGTTTCTGGCTGGCTGTTGTCGAAATAGTTAACTTTAGTTAACTTAATACTGTTTGAATTTACTGATCGAAAGCCGCAAGTCGATATGAATCCCACAATGGCGTCACTGTATGGGTGTGTGTGTAAATCTGCGGTCGAAATGTTTTACGCATCAGATAATTGTTGCAGAAGTTCGCGTATTCGTTGCTTTCAATCGTCGGAGGTCACCACTTAAGCTGCTAGGTTTTAATGTGTAACTAACTTTATTGAATGTAACTTAAGCTAACAATTATTGTTCGATTGTAAAGCGCGATGCTGCCGCCAGCCGCCTTGGCGGGAGCCCAGCCAGAAACTGAGCGCCAGGGATGGCGCGTGTTGTCATTCTGCTATCGCGTCAGGGATGGTGCACGATGAATGGTGTGACCAGAGGTGGCCAGGGCTGCCACAGAACAGTACAATCAATTGAAGAGCCAACGTGTATCGCAAGCTCTTTAATTTGAATTTTAAGAGGTGCCTTAAGTGAATTAATAACACAGTGCTACAAATTTAAAAAAATTGTAATAACCTGGGTATTGACATAGCGTACGCTGTGGAGCAGGTCGCGTATAGTACTTCCTCATATTTGGTTTTCCTCGGGGAGCCCCAAAATCTGAAGTTATGGGCCAAAAACCGCTTTTTACTTTTTTACCCCAATTAAATGAGATATAACCGCTCGCATGGACGCGTCTGATTGTTTATAACGTCAATTCCGATAGCTACGAGAGCAATCTAATATATTTTACCCATCAATGGTTTGACAGATTTAACGCGATGGCTGAGAAATGCCGCTTACAGATGTGTCATTTTCAACTTTTTTTTCAAAATTTCTACTTTGCCCACCACTGGTTTAACTTTAATCTATGCGATTAAATTCTCCGTTGAACAACTGTTGTCCCAATTAATTTGGATATCGTTTGACGAAGTTATTCGCATTTTTATGAGTACACCTCGGCGATATAGTATTTCTTTGAGTGTGCTAGCATATGTTATATACATTAGTGTGTTCTATTACATAAGTGCCCCAATAAGTATGCTCTGTTTTGTTTGCGCCAGATTCAAATAATCTTTTTTTAAATAATTAAAATGTTAATATATATAAGCTTCCATGTTTCACGATTTCTGGGCAAATATTAAGGGTCTCCGAATACTGTTACACATAACGATAAGTTAAGCTACAGTGTAGCGGTGGGTACGATATTTGAGCTTGGGAGCATTCCAACAGTAAAAACTACCCTTATCAGCGAGACTCGGTCACCCACACTGCACTTGCTTCGCCGTCTGCTTGTACGGGCTGACGCCGACACACATTGATTTAGTTCATAGTCCGGCACGTCGCAGTCTCCAGTGTATTGAACAGGGCTCTGCGGCAGCGACGTCGACACACTGACAGTATACGAGCTTTTACTGCTCTCATTTGCAACAACAAAGATGTGCTAAATGAGCGCGCTCTCGCGTAGCTAAACACACACACGCAATGCCAAAATGTGCATGTGTGTTTGGCCGGCCACTGATTTAGTTCCAGGGCCGGCAGGAGAAACCCACTGCTCTCCACTAGCTCTCGTTTAGCTTTAATTTTAATTTTGATTCGCGTGCTACTGGTTCAGTTTCAGCGGCAGATCAGCAGATCGACCTCTTTTCAACGATTTTTACACAAAGGACAGGGAAAGAGAGAGAAAGGGAGAGCCAAGTTCGAGGGAGATATAGAGAAAGAGAAATATAGAACGAGAGGAGGAAATTGATCGATAGCCAGAGAAAGTTGAAGGGGAAGTTCTGAGAGACTCGAATAAGGCGAAGAAAACAAAATCTGGATGACATCTCCCGATGTGTTGGCTAGCGCGTTCAGGTGTTATGCGTCGCTAGCTATCCCCTCCCAACCATGGTCGTCAAGTTGCATGTTGTGAAAAAGAACGACCCTTTTTTTTATCCAGAAACGATCATCACATTGGTTTACAAGGGCGAGGCATGGCTTCCAAAAAATCGACACATTAGTTCATCTTCCAGGTTCTAATAGTTTAGTTTAATTGCTCTTCCTAATGCTACAAGAATTTTTTATAATTTAGTGCATTATTCACATGTGATTCCATTAAATAAATAATACATACATAAAACCCATCTTACAAGCTAACAATAACTTAACTATTAAAGATTTTTAAAGATTTTTATATTTTTATTATTAAGTATTTTTAAGTATTTTGTCTTTGAAAGTGGTTCTATTTTGAATTGCGTTGCGTTTCTTAATATTTATTCACAATTTTAACTATAGTTAAACTATTGTCTACTTTCATGATTATATGCTCAAACTGAAAACTAAATTTTTATCCAGCGAAATATTCAAAAACTATTGTAAAAAGAATACCTGAAAAATTAACATTAAAAGTGCTATGTAAAATGTAGATAATATTAGTAAATATGTAAGTGTAGATAGTGTATGTAAATAATTTAGCTCAGCATGTAGATAAACTGGCCTATGTAAATAATAAGGGTATAGAACTTCAATGGTAATATTTATAGATATTATTTAGGCCAGAAAAAATTAATCCGAAATATGTAATAGTTTCAAATGCTTAAGAATGTCATATGGAAGTTTTCCTCAGTTTATGGCAAAAAGAGTTTAAGTAGTTAATCATATTTCTTCTTTATACTAGTGTTTTCTTTTCAACGATATTTGGAAGCATAAAGTACAAAATTTAATAACGGACCAGCAATGCCAAATCAATAATAGCGATTTCGCCAACCACAAACACATTTCTTTTCATTTTAGTTATGGGCTTATATCCATGGCTAGATCTGCAGTCGATCGCTGCTTAAGCAATGCGTTTGCTTATCAGTGGTTGGGACAGGCAAAGCGAGGCAAATGGGAACCAAAAAAAATAGCTGAAAAGGCCCTTAAAGCTTAGCACACTTACCACTATCCAATTCCCACGCCGAAAGTACTTTCGCTGGAGGCACTGGAACGTAGCTTGAAGGTTTAGGATTAGATTAATGTTCACAACTGATATTGGCCAACTCGCCACTCATTCTCAATCCCAATTTTAAATCTTTTTCGGGTTGGCATGCATTTTTCTCGTGAGTTTTGATTTTGCTTTGTTTCGCTTTGCTATATGTTTGTCACTTGATTGTTGTTGGAAGGGCTGCCGCATTTGCACAAAAAAAATTTATAGCAAGATTTTTATCTCCACTTCACTTCCATTTTCATATATTTCACATATGCCTCAATTCTATTCTTTTCGAACACATAAAATGGCAAACAAAAACAAAAAAATTCTGTTTATAATTCTGCTGGTAAAAAACTGGAACAGCGTGGAGATCAAAACGAAAACGAAGTGGCTGGAGCTTGCCCTTGCACTTCTCACTGGGGCTGGGATTGAAAGCTTGATCTGGAGCTTTTTACGGTTGCACATTGGGCCAGCGAGCCGATTTTTCGACGAAAATTAAAGTTTTAAAGCTAGGTTCTTGAAATTTGGTACATATGATAGTGTCGATGCACATAAAAATATATTTAAGTTTCAGACCGATCTGTCCACGCCTTCCCTAGCCGCCCATATGAGATAGGTTTAAATACTAACTGGATGTTCGTTTGAAGTGTGAACAGCAAAACAAGTCCGCTGATGACGTTGTACGGACATACCCAATTGCTATTCCAAAATGTTGTAATTAATATCTGTTGGTTTGTGTTGGTTATAAAGACTTATAATCAACCAAAAAACCTTGAGCTAGCCAGTTGTAACATTGACTATATATATCAAAGTGAAAATATTTAATATCAACATGAACCTGTAATACCACGTTGATACTAAAAATATTATATTGAAATGTGAAATGATCAAAGTGATATGAAAAATGCCCTAGTGATATGATTTCAGATCAAAGTAGACATCGAAATTCTGAAAGTAGAAAGAGACACACAGAGTTTCTCAAATCAAAGAGAGACAGCAATAGTCTATATCGAAAACAAGAAAGAAAGCCGGTCAAGCCCGACTATAACATACTCTGTACCCTTACACTCGCATTTGCTCAGGAGTCAAACGGCCAGTTAACACCCCGCGCACAACGCGGTGCACTCTCTAAGTTTCTCTTTCTCTTTCTCTCTCGCACTAAGATTGCCTGTGTTGAACGGTTAGGGTATGTTGCTGTGGTTGTTGGCGGGGGCGAGCTGGGTGGGTGGTGTTCTGGCCGTTTTTTGCCCATAACTTGAGTATCGTTCATCCGATCTTTATCATTCCTCCAGCAAATCGATAAATAATTTTGTTTACAAGGTATCTCTAGAAGGAACGAACGATCTATCTCCAAAACTGTAGGAGATATGAAGTTTTTTCCAAATTGCGGGGGCGTGGCAAAAATTGAAACAAAACAATGCTCATTGCTCTGCTGCCGCAATCGCGAAAACGAGTGCCGGTCGTTTTTTCTTCGTTAACGTTTCGAAGTTGGCGTCTGGAATGCAGCGAACTTCTATCTTCTTCTTGCGAATTTCGTCATTCGAGCTGTGCTGGCGCATGTGTGAAGTAAGTAAAAATAAGGACGGTGCCCAAAAAAATGTAAGCGGTAAAAGTGAATAAAATGTGAATTGCATGTGTGTGTTTTGTTGTACTGTTGTTGTACTTGCAAATTAATAATTTGAAAAAAGGCTATTGCCTTTATTCAGTCGCTAATAGTATGTATGATTATAATACACTCATACATACATATTGTGCGTGTTTTTTCACTTTGAGCTCTCTACGCAGAAGAAGTGCGTGTTTAAATATGTACATATGTATGTATACATATTTTGTGTCCGCGATGCGTTTTTTTTGTTCTGCCCTTAAACGCCAAACAGCACAGAAGCACACATACAAGCATATGCAAACATGCGTACATGTACCTGCAAAATATGCATGTATGTATGCATATGTGTGCTGTTTGACGTTCAAGGGCAGAACAAAAAAGCGCATGCTCAGCCTTTGCTTTCGACAGATTTTTATTTAATAATTTTTTATAATTTTACAGTTTAAGATGGAAGATATAAAATTTGGTGTACGAAAAATTAATTGGTAAGTTTTGCATTGAAATAATTATTCTTGTCAATATATTAATTTTATAATTTTTCTAGAGTGTGGATTTAACTTCGACCGCCTTAATTACATTTTTTCCAGCGACAAAGAGCACCATGATACTAAAACCATGTCCTACAGGTATTTTGAAAATATAGATTTGATACTATAATAATATATCATTGATATTAACCAATTGTTGATCTGAAAATAGATCACTTTAATGTGTTCGAAATGTCAAAGTGATATATTCGAACATATCATCTGGGTATTTTTCAGATGAAGGCCGATTTGATACTACAAAATACCAGATTGACTAAATATCGTCCTTTTTTTTCTGTGTACTTATCGATATAAACTTTAGTACTTTTATTTAATTTTATAATTTAAACTTTATTTAATTAAAACAGCTTCATCAATATGTTTCTTTATGCTTTTTTCACTCTCCAAGTTACTGCAATTGGTTTGTTTTTTAATTTTCCTTTTTTTGGTTTTTTTTTTTTACTTCTATCTAGATTCTATTATTTAGCATCAGTGTGGTCTGCTTTTAGGCTTAAACTTTTTCTCAATTTTGGTCGGACCAAGCGCCACTACACAAGTTGTTGTTTTTGCTTGCTTGTAAAGGTTGTGTTGCTCGTGTACGAGCTGTGATCTCATACAGCCCGCAGTAGATCTTTGATTTCGGCAACAAGAACTCGCGGCGACTTGTGGGTATTTGTACTAGCAAAAGCCCCAGGTCCTCGCATATAGAATGATTCGCCAATACACGAAAGCTTTTGCATTTTTTCTTTTGTGAATACTTTTTAAACGAGCTCAGCGGGCTACGAGCGATGAGTTTACTTGTATCGCATTTGTAGCATGGGTGAACGAGCTTACTCGTAACAGCTCGTTGCAGTTATCTGGTCAGCACATTAGCCTTAACAAAGCCATATAAAAATTTGAAATATATTTAATTTAAATTTCTGTTTTCGTTGTCAAATAAAATTTTACAAATAATTCCGTTTTCATTTTTCTCTTTTTGCATACCATTAATGCCGTCTACAGAGGAAGAGAATGCGAAACCGAAGGTGTTTACTTGGTCTCAGATAAGCATTCGCAAAGGGACTCTTACACCTGTACTGCTTCCACCGCATACTTCAGTTCCTTACCTCCTTATCCGTCTCCTTGGGTGGCTTCTGTGTGGGCTATACGGTAGCATACACCTCGCCAGCGCTGCCCACTATGAAACTTAACGGAAAGTTTGAAGTCACCGATCAAGAAGCCTCTTGGGTGGGTGGCGTCATGCCGTTGGCTGGCCTAGTGGGCGGTGTTGCGGGTGGCCCTCTGATCATGTACACGGGCCGGAGGACCACCCTGTTGATGACGGGGGTGCCTTTTATCGTTGGCTGGCTACTGATTGCCTTTTCCACTGCTATTTTTATGGTGCTGACCGGACGTTTATTGTGCGGCTTGGCAGTGGGAGTGGCAACGCTGGCTGCACCTGTCTATCTGGGAGAGACATTGCATCCGCAGGTGCGTGGCAGCTTAGGTGTAATGCCCACAGTTGTGGGCAATCTAGGGCTGGTTACGTGTTTTATAATTGGCTTCTGGGCCAATTGGATTGTCTTGGCCTTCATTGGCGCGATCTCGATTTTACCCTTTATGATCCTAATGATGTTTGTACCCGAAACGCCGCGCTATCGTTTGACCAAAAAACAGCCGGAAAAGGCAGAGAAAGCATTACGCTGGCTAAGGCGCAAAGATTATGATGTCGATGCCGAAATGAAGGAGCTGACGAGTGTCGAGGATAAGAAGAGCGGCTGGGGGCAGTTGTGCAAGAAGCGAAACAGAAATCCGTTATTAATAGCATTGGGTTTGATGCTTTTCCAGCAAATGAGCGGCAATAATGCGGTGATCTTCTATTCCACCGATATATTTATCGATGCGGGTTCAACCATAAAACCGGAGCTGTGTACCATTTTGGTGGGCCTGATGAGTTTTGCAGCCACATTGTTGGCCACTTTGGTTATTGATCGACTGGGCAGAAAGGTCTTCAAAATATTTTTCACCCAGTTTTTGTGAACTAACAAATCGCGTTTCCCATCCTCAGATACTGCTCTATATATCCGATGTCACCATGATTCTCACTCTCATCGTTTTGTCCGTTTACTATTTTCTGAAGAGTCAAGGTGGAGATACCAAATCATATGGTTGGGTACCTCTGGTGGCCTTTGTGCTTTATGTAATGGGTTTCTCCATGGGCTTCGGACCCATTCCCTGGCTTATGATAGGCGAAATTTTGCCAGCGAGCATACGTGGACCAGGTGCCTCAGTTGTGGTGGGTTTTAATTGGGCCTGCTGCTTTGTGGTAACCAAAACTTTTCAGGATTTTATAGGTGAATCTTGATAAGCGTTTTGAACCAATTTACTTTTAAAACCTTTCCAGATTTGATCGGTACCTATGGAGCATTTGGGATCTATTTAATTTTTTGCCTTGGGGCATTAGTTTTCTTAATTTTTTTCGTGCCCGAGACTAAAGACAAGTCATTGGAAGACATCGAGGCTGAGTTAACCGGAAGTAGAACATCCGATAAGTGAACTGCTTAATCACTCAATTAGTTTGAATTTCAGGCTAAAGTGATTTCTGAACGGCGCACGCATAAAAAAGAGCAACATATTACGAGTGTTTCCTTTAATGAAATTTACACGCACCGAAACTCCCTCCATTTGTGTTTGCCGCACCAAAAGTGCCACGCATTAATTTCGATTTTTATCTTTTTACTCACACATAAAGAAGCAGGATCCAGGGGCAGTTGGAGTTCCCCGTTTCTGTACATAAAGTTCATGCCACGCATTTTTATGCTTTCTGCATTATTTTTATCCTCTTCGTCCAACTTGTTTTCATTTTATTACATTTCAGGCTAATAAAACTTTCCACCTTCCCCACCAGCAAACTTGACAAGTTGGCGGCGCGGCGGGGAGAGAGGGAGCGAGGTACTTTAGGTACTTACTCATATGTTTTGTAATACAAAGTTAAATCGTAAATAAAATTATGCCTCTGTTGGAGATGGGAATAAAGAAACAGGAAAACTAAAATCATAACTCAAGTAAAATGGTCCATAAACAGAGAGATGGGAACTTTTGCGCCGTTTTTTTCGACAGGATTCTTGAAAACTCAACAAATTACCCAGCTGAATTGCTAATAATTGAATAAGTAAAACGTTTGTTGATTTCGATTAGGCAATTTATGCATTATTTACGGCCAAGTTGATCTTTACCTAGTTTATAACTAACGAGCACTCTCAAGGTTCTTTCTGAGGAAATGTCTTCTTCAGAGGGTTGCAAGGGACTTGTTTTTTGATATTGTCAATCTAAACTACATGCACATTCTCTCGGAACTGAATATCATTCACTTATGCTGGCTTCAAAGAGCAAATATAAAACAAAAAGTGATTAATATACTTGAAAATAATCATTTTTAATGCTTATTAAAGCCTAGTACTGAGGGCGTTTTAATTTTCCTTTCGTCACAGTCTTTGACATAAATAGAAACACTTTCTAAAATCACATGAGCATCAAAGCAAAGCCAAGATTTTTCTAATTATATGAAATACTGTGACGAAAAGAAAATTCGAACGCCCTCAGTACTAGGCTTTGGGGGCGATTTCACATCTTCTACATAGAGCTATCTGTCACATAAACCAACAAATAAGAGCCGTTTTCTCTTTTTCCAGATAGCGGCTATGTGTCGGATAAACTTACAATTTACTCTGTTATTTGTTAGTTTATGTGACAGATGTAGAAGATGTGAAATCGGCCCTAACAGAGTAAATTTAGGGCTTATTTGACACATAGCAGCTATCTGGCGGCAGAGGAACTGGGCCTTAATCTTTAGTTTGGCTTTATTGGGAGGGATGCAAACAGCCAGGATATAGGGACAGGTTCTGTGGTTCACACAGTTTTTTAGCCGCCGCACAGTGGCTCGTTTTCCAAAAACTCCTTACGAAAATCAAATTTCGAGCTATTGAATTTGGCAAATCTATTGATACACTTTAAATAGGAATTGATCGAGCTATTTAAGGAAGTATTCTCCATGTCGAGGAGGTTTTTTTGAACTTTTTTAAAAAAAATCTTGTTTGAAAACGCAAAGAGGTTTTCCAATTCTGTTTTTTTTTTATTGTGTTACAAACAGAACAGACAAAAAATTTTTTCTGCTTCGATATGAGGACTGTTCAAAAAGTTCTCGGCCGTCAAAGTGGGGGGTCCAAAAAAAAGGTATAGTGCTGGCGGCCACGATTTCTCGTCTCCAGGTTGTCTGAAATGAATAGTAAAAATAGAGGAAAGGATAAAGTTAGTCGACACAAATATGTACATTCGACCAAATGTACACATTTTTGACAAGGTCTCCTATATATTTATGTGAAAGCATAGAAAACTCATAAATAAGAGGTTTGTGGACGTTTGCGTTGAAGACAAAAAAGTTTTTATCACTAAAACAACATTTTCGGCCGATGGTTCCTATGGCAGCTATATGCTATAGTCATCCGATCTGGCCGGTTCCGACAAATGTGCAGCGTATTTGTACCAAAAGACTTCGTGCAAAGTTTCGTTAAGATAGCTTTAAAACTGACGGAGGAGATAGCATAGAAACAGACGGACAGACAGACGGACGGACAGACGGACATGGCTATATCAACTCAGCTCGTCATACGTTGTGTGGTCGGAGATGCTTCCTTCTATGCGTTACAAACATCTGGACAATTTTAATATACCCTCTACAAGGGTATAAAAACGGGGTTATAAACATTCTGGTCTGACACTTGAAAAAAATTTGGAGTTTTTTTTTGACAAAATGGCGGCTATTAAAAAATGAAAATTCGATTTTGAGCCCTTTTTATCATCTTAAAAAAAACTGTTTTCAGCAGCAGCTCTCTGCTCTGCGTGCCATTCTGCCTTTTTTAGATGCGGTCGCAGCTCTGCATGCAGCTCCGCACGCAGCCTGAGCATTATGCTCAGTCGATTAAAAATCGATTAATAGTCGATATCGATCTGAGGCGACATCATGTTACCATTCAAATTCAAGAACCAGCCGAAATTTATTTATTTTGTTCGACAAAAAAGGCTATATCTTCTAAAGTATTTCGAATTTTAAAAAATCTTTTAGACAGGGCTTAATACCGGAACCGTTTCCGGAACCGTTAACCGAAATAAACCGTATCAAATCATGCACCGATACCGGAACCGATACAAATTTCTTCTTGAGAACCGAAAACCGTTTACCGTTATTAATGGAACTAATAGCACCGGAACGAAACCGAAACGTTGATACCGGTACAGTTTTGGTTTTTTTTCGCCTTTCCACAGTGCATCGTAGTTTCCTACAGGATGCTAAAATATTTGCTGGCGGAAGACAACATTTGCTAAAGTTTTGCGGCTGCAGATAAGGACTTTCTTCTGCATCGGAGAGTGTGGGACTCATTTCGCGAAATTGTACGCATATTAGAACCAGCGGAGTTGGCCACAACTAAGCTTCAACCGAAAATCTTGTTTTGGGTGATTGTTATTCCATTTGGATACACTGGATCTTTTGTAAAACAGTTACTGGATTCTATTAAGATTCTCGCACTTAAGCATGTTTGAAACCACGAAAACATTCTTAACCGGTTGTCAGAATCCTCCATAAAGTTCCCAGAATTGTATGAGATTTCACAAGTCGTGCTTTCTGTTCCAGCTACGCTGTATGTATGTTGTATGTTGTATGGACTCAACCACATTGAATGCAGTTATGTTACCGCGAGCAAATCGCAAGAATGCTATATTAGTTACATAAGACGTGGACGTACCGGTACGTACCGGTATACCGAAATAAAAATCTTGGTACCGTATTGAAACCGAAAACCGAAATTAATTGAAAACCAAAATAGAACCCTTAACCGAAAAATCCATTTCGGGACGTATCGGAACCGGTACCGGAACCGAAATTCGTTTCGGGATTAAGCCCTGCTTTTAGGGCGATATTCTCAAATATCCAAGCTATAAAAATACAAAAAAAAATAGTCAAAATAAAAATTTTGCACATGGACAATTCCCCCTTAATTACGTTTATAAAATAGTTTTAAAATTTTTTTATAGATGTAAGAGGTTTTCAAAAGTTGGAATATTTTTCAACTTTTGGAAAAATGAAAAAAAAAACGCGCCTAAGAGGGGAAAAGTTAAATGCATGTCTCTCAAAAAGCACTAAACCTAGAGACTTAATTTTTTGTTCCCTGTTTTAAAGGATGAATTTAGAATACAAATTTGTAAATTATAAAAAAAAAATATGAATTTTATTTAATTAAAATTGTTTTTTTTTTAAACTTCTATTTATTTCCTTATTTTCAATAATTAGCTTGACTTTAAATAAAATTGACCGGGCGTGCTCAGAGATTTGAATTCGCAAAAGAGTTAAAGATAATATTCAAAAAAACAAAGTAAAAACGAGAAGTTTTTATACACTTGCCACAATGCTGTTTTTGAAATGTCAGAGTTTAGGAACGCTTACATAAAAATCTAACAATTTTTTATACTAAAACCCATTGTTGCCTACAGGTAAACATCTGATTTCGACCAAATTTCACGAGATCTTTTGTAAAAACCATATCAATATTAACAATCGCGGACGTGTTAAGAAATATAAAATTTAAAACAGAAAAGTTTTTCTCACTAATGACTACATTTTCCGACCGATCGGTCCTATGGCAACCATAAGATATAGCTCACTCCGATGTCGATCAACTTTTTCAAATTAGTTTAATATTAAGAATCACCGACTTTAAGGACTATTTATTTGAATAACAAAAAAGTTTATTTTTCACATAAGACCCATTTTCCGACCTATTGTTCCTATGACAGCTATAAGAATATAGTCATCCGATCTTGACCAAAATTCCAAATTTGTTTGAAAGCAAATAATATTAAGCAATGGCCGAGTTTAAGGCCGCTAACATTGCAAAACAAAAAAGTTTTTCTCACTAAGACCCATTTTCCGACCTATTGTTCCTATGACAGCTATAAGATATAGTCATCCGATCTTGACCAAAATTCCAAATTTGTTTGAAAGCAAATAATATTAACAATGGCCGAGTTTAAGGCCGCTAACATTGAAAACAAAAAAGTTTTTCTCACTAAGACCCATTTTTTGACCGATGGTTCCTATGGCAGCTATAAGATATAGTCATCCGATCCGGTTCGGTTCCAACATATTAGTAGCATGCAGTAAAAAGAAGACTCTGTGCAAAATTTCGGCTCGATAGCTTAAAAACTGAGAGACTAGTTTGCGTAGAAACAGTCAGACAGACAGACGGACAGACAGACGGACAGACAGACGGACAGACAGACAGACAGACAGACAGACAGACAGACAGACAGACAGACAGACGGACGGACAAAGCTCAATCGACTCAGCTCGTCGCCCTGATCAAGAATATATATAGTTTATGGGGTCGGATATGAATATTTCTATGCGTTGCAAACTTCTGGGCAAAATTATAATACCCTTTTCAAGGGTATAATAAACCATTGCTACAATGGTTCCCGATTGGAGATATTAGCCATTTTTCATGACAGCCCGTGCTGCCAAATCGACCCCAGTAGAGCAAGTTCCAGAGATGTTGCGCAATAACCGTTTGGTTTTAACTTCTAACCTGTTAACAATTAAAACATATATTAAGAAGATGTAAATGTTATGTTTTATGGCCAAGCCACGCCCCCTTGCTAACTCCGCCCACATGCAAAAATTTAATACGGATATATATGCATTTTTTAATAAGAAAAAAAATGTATTTTTGATATAATAAAATTTTTTTTTCTTTAAATTATTAGAATAAGTAGTTTAAAAATACGCTAAATAAAAAGACAATTGGCCTATCGATAGTTGACGTATCGATAGCATTGTGGATCGTGGTGGATTGAATGAACAGCTCATGCCCTTACGAAAATATGTGCAGATCATTATTTGGACATCAAAAATCGACAATGCAGGGGAAACATGAGCCCAAAAGGAAACGGACCGAGGTTTCAATTGCGAGGAAACTATAAGGGCCACAATTCAGCCCAAGAAAATTACGAAATCCGCACTGGAATGACATACCCCTAAAATCGTCTCCAACGCCAACGGACCCAAGCGTCCGACCTCGGTGAAGGCCAAACAGCAGGTGGTGACCATACCCAAGCCGGTCATCAAGTTTACCACCACCACAGCGAAAACTGTGTCGGCCACCGCCACGGCTCCACCTCGGTGGAGGTCTAAAATGAGCCCAATGCGGACCAGCTGAAAATGGAGTTGGATAGCGATGCGACTGCTGTGGGCAGCATTAGCAGCTCCAGCGGTGTGGGCGTGGCTGTCAAACGTGAACGCCCAGAGGAGGAACTAGAATTTGCGGCAAATAAAACAAAAATTTTGTATGAAAACTAAAAATATATTTTTCAATCTTTAGCATTGCGATTTACTTGAGAGCCAAAATGATGGCACAGCCCAAATCCATGATTTGCAGATACTCCGAGCCGCCGTTCTGGAGACGATAGCAGCATTCCTGCAAAGAAATGCATATTCAACCAACTTGGAACACAGCATCAAAATGCCCAAAATACAAAATACCCACCCCCATGTTGTCGCATATCAATGTACTCCACAAACTGCTTCATCTGACCCTCGCTGTAGCCGAGTAGCCAATCTTGTAAAACTTCTCCAAACGATTACAACTGCCCGATCGGCCGACTTTCAATAATACTTCAAGTAGTAGTCCGGGATTATGCCCGACATCTCCAACAGATCAGCCTAGTTGACGGCATGCTTAATTATGCTCGGCATGCTAAATTAAACTATTTTTGGCAAAACAAAACCACTTTGAATTATTGTTTGTAAACAAAACAAAACAGCTGACCACTAGGGTGGCCGTTTCTGTATATGGTCTCTTTGGCTTATATATGGGCTCACTAATTATTATTATTTATGAGGCTGCTCAATTTATAAGTGCAGTTTAGCGTGCTAAATTTGCCGCGCTTCACAGAACAGGCCTTAAGGAAATAACGCACCGCGAGCAATTGTTGTCTATTGTGCCCCCTACTGAGTTTACAACTCTCCCAGCAGTCCTATCTCCTGTGCAAATGACAGGATATTTGTGGGTTCTAAGTTACTAATCTTCTTGGGGTGTAAGCTATTTTTCACAAGTCTGTTGAGTCTGCGCCTCGCTAGAGCATCGCAGTGTGCTAATATATGTTTAGAGGTCTTTCCTGTGAGGATCCCGAGGGCATTTTTTCCTTTTTGGATCAATTTTGGAACCTACTGAGCTTGTGGTTCACTATAATTGTTTTATCCGTCTGGTGTTTTCCCAGGAGGTTGATATTTATTTATTTATTTTATTTATTTGATATTTCTTGTTAGTGCTAGAAATACAGGACTTATTTGGAAGCACTCATCACTATTACAATTACGAAGACAACAGTCGATTGGGTTATTAATTTAAAATTAACATTTGACATTGAATATGACTCTTAAAATATAAATAATTTATATGGTTTTTTAATCGAACGAGAACAGAAAAAAAAACACACCTTATTGCTGTAGGTAGTTTTCCATTGATTTTTTTTAAAACGGGCGCGCTTTGAATTGTTATAATATCGTTAGGTAGCTGGTTCCATAGACGAATAGCATAAGGAAAGAAGTGCAAATCAGATGTTGCTAGTTTATTTCTTGTAGGTATTAAATTTTTTGTTCTTTGAGATGAAGCAAAGTTAAGCATTTTGAACAGGTAGGGAGGTTCCCCAGTGTTAATTATTTTGTGCAGGAACACTAGCACTCGTAAGCTAGTCCATGAATTTAGAATCTTATCTGAAAAACCTAAATTTAATGTCCTTTCAGTATATTCGATAACGGATCCATCATCTTTTATATCTTCTAAGATTTTCGTTACAACAGTGGTGCAGCTTCACTTTTTTCGGAACCCCGATAGCTTGTCATTTAGTAGAGAATTATGCTCCATATAACTACCTATTTGTGAGGCCAGGATTTGTTCAAATGCTTTTGATAAGAAGGAGAGGATTGAGAAGGGACGGTAATCGTTATTGCCTTTTGGAATCGGTAACACTTTTGCAGTTTTCCAAACATGCGGGAAAGTAGATGTCATTAGTGCAGTATTAAATATGTGCGTAATATAAATGAGTATTTTTGGTAAGATGATTTTTATAAATTTGGGATCAATTTTGTCTAGCCCCATGGCATTTAATTTGATTTTCAATATTGCATCTAGAACATCCCATTGGTTAACACAGACAAAATTAAAACAGTAATCACAATTATTAAGAGCTAGCGAGTTTATGTACGTATTTTCGAGACTGGTATGTCCGATTGAGATTGCACGAGCTTATGGTTAAGATCATTGGGGTCAATATTATAGGTAATTTCTAGCCTCGACTTTCTCTCACCAAGATTTTGAATATCTTTCCATAATTTTTTGTTCGGATATTGCACAAGTAAATTTTGAAGTGTAATAGTTCCGTTTTGCTAAATTACATTTGAGTGTGACTTTATTTCTTAGGGTTGTATACTCTTTCTGAAGAAATTCTATCTTGTACCGCTTCCACTTATGGTAGGCTTTATCACGTTTCAAAATACTCCGTTTTATGTGGTCATTGAACCAAGGGTTTTGAGTCGATTTCACAAGTTTTCTTCTTAGTGGAACAGCTTTATTGTACATATATTCAATGTTTTTGTTCATTTGTTCTAATTGGTCGTTCACGCGTCTTCTCTTCCTTTCTAAGGAGCGCAGAAGTCTTCTTGGCCTACTATTGCAGTGCCATTACCGTGCTTATTAAAACGCTTAATGTTATACCGGAAAATATTCTCCTGGCTAAAGTTGGAAATAAGCATGACCGAATATTGAGAATATCGTCCCGTAGAGGAAACGGAATACTCACACAAATCAATTAGTAACTTCCGAGGAAGAAATGAAGTCTGATGACGGGTATATTCAGAGGGCGAAGGGTAATTGCAGGAGATCCGTACGGGATCCAGCAGATTTTAAAATGGTTGAGAAATTATTTTAAGGACTACATCAATCCGGCATCGCTAACGATCAATTCGAAACTCATTTTTAACGAAAGGCTGATAGATCATATTTTTAGTGAAACGATTAAAATTCTCAAAAATTACAAGTATTATTGCATGAAAGTAAGCGTTTTGTTATTAAAACCGGTCAGTAAACTGAACCGTTTTTCTTTGTGGTTTTTGGGTCGGTTCAGCGTTTTCGAAAGGACGCCAATTTGGTTTGCGGTTCGGTTTATCAACTGAAAATAGCGGTTCGGTTAAGGATTGGTTCGGTTCGTTTTAGAACCGGTTTGCATCCCTGTTTATTGGACTGAGTTTAAGATCGCCTATGAAACTCGCACTCATCATTTGTGTCATTTATTTCCACCACGTCCATTCTGGCGTTTTTTAGAAAATGTCGCTGATGATCGCGTAGGTCCTGGTATCCCAGACACATCTGTACACATCGCTTTAGGATACGAACTATTGTAAGAAGTGGTCGCTTCCAAAAAGGTATACATATTATTACTAATTTCATTTTTGTTGAAAAGTTAAAGTTTTTTTTAGATAAATCGACAGTTTAAATACACAATTTAAGGTAACCAAAATATTGCTTTGATATGTTTACGAATATAAATATTACAGCCGCCTAAACTTAGTAAATTTTTCGCAATCCGAAAAATGCATAAATTTTTATATTTTTATACCCTGTTCCCATTAAAAATGGGAAAAGGGGATCATGAAGTTGTGCAAATGTATGTAACAGGCAGAAGGAAGCTTCTCCGACCCTATAAAGTATATAAGGTTGTCAAAAAAGTCTTGCGGCATTTTGATTGAATTTTCAATTGTTCATAAAATTGGTTATAATAATGCGATTTATTCGATGACGAGTTCCCAACGAGATGCCAACTTCATAATGCCCCTCTAATAGAAGCTCGCTTCCCTATTGACAAAAAACTCGGAGAGCCAATTTTCACAGGACTCTTTTGTGGCCAACTTCCGACTACCAAGCTCGTTCGCCATGGACAGAAATAGGTGGTAATCACTTGGTGCGAGATCCGAACTATACGGTGGATGCAAAAAAACCTCCCATCCGAGCTCCCGGAGCTCCTGGCGCGTCACCAAAGATGTGTGTGGCCTAGCGTTGTCCTGATGGAAGACAATTCGGCCTCTGTTGATCAAAGATGGCCTCTTCTGCATGAGTGCTGCATTCAAGCGGTCCAGTTGTTGGCAGTACAGGTCCGAATTGAGCGTTTGGCCATAGGGGAGCAGCTCATAGTGGATGATTCCCTGCCAATCCCACCAAACACACAGAAGAACCTTCATGGCCGTCAATCCAGGCTTGGCCACCGTCTGGGCAGCTTCACCGCTTTTCGACCACGACCGTTTGCGCTTCACGCTGTCGTAAGTGACCCACTTTTCATCGCCAGTCACCATCCGCTTCAAAAACGGGTCGATTTTGTTGCGATTCAGAAGCGATTCGCATGCATCCATACGGGCAAAAATGTTTCTTTGCGTCAAGTCGTGTGGCACCCATACATCGAGCTTCTTTTTGAATCCAAGCTTCTTCAAATGGTTTATAACGGTTTGATGACTCATGTCCAGCTCTTAGCCGATGCTACGGCTGCTACTATGCCGGTCTCTTTCGATCAATTCAGCGATTTTTTTTTCGACGACAGGCCTTCCGGACCGTGGCGCATCTTCGATCACCTCTGCACCAGAACGAAAACGTTGAAACTATCGTTGTGCGGTGGAAATGGAAACTGTATCGGGTCCATAAACTGCACAAATTTTATTGGCAGCATGAGATGCATTTTTGCCTTTATCGTAGTAGTACTGTTAAATATGCCGTATTTTCTCTTTATTTTGCTCCATGTTTGCGACGCTATAAATCACGAACGACTAAAAACAAACAACAATAAATCAAACACGTGTTAGGGCGTGAAAAGAGCTTTCTAAAAAGCTCTAGCGTGAACCGATGCGACGAATACAACTAGAACTACGCGCTTGCAAAGACAAGCTTGCGGAAATACCGCAAGACTTTTTTGACTTTATATTATATATTCTTGATCAGCATCAACAGCCGAGTCGAAATAGCCATGTCCGTCTGTCGTCGATCTCAGAGACTATAAGAGATAGAGACACAAATTTTGGCATGCACATAGGTGTATACCGTACCCAGATCAAGTTTGTTTCAGATTTTGAAAATATCCCCCCTCAAACCGCAAAAAACTGTCACAGCCACAATTTTAGAGGTAGAACCTGGTGGCTCAATATATACTATCCTAGGCCTTACATCTAACTACTCTCAAAAGGAAAATAAGATACGAGCAAAAACACAAAAGTTATTAAACAATTGTCTCAATTGAACAGGGTATTTTGTAGTCGGAACTCGAGTACAGCGCTCTTACTTGTTATAAATTTAGTTTGACTTATCATATCTTCGGCTATAGGGGGCAATTTTAAATTGTTAAAAATTTTGTTGGTGGGGTGTACTATTTCTCATTTCATTTTATAAATATATTACATTTTAAAATCCAAGTTGTAGTTGGCGAATAATGGCTTTTGCCGCAGGTATCTATTTTACACCCATTTTAAAACTTTCCGAGGCTGGAAGTTGTCTTCAAAAGTCTTTAAAAAATTTATTGCTTCATTTTACAGTCTTTTATGTCCCCTTTAAGGAAAATATCATTAGCCGACACCGATCGAGACCCAACTCAAGAAAAAGTGTCTTATGTAAAAACAGTCATAGGCCGTTCACACACGGCTCGTATCGTCATTGTAACGTATGCAACTTGACGTTCGAGAGGTATACGAATTTCGCAAGGGAAGAACTGCTCACGAGTCGTCCGCTCTGTGTAATCGTCGTAACATGCATGCTGCATAACGAATATCTTCATTTTTATATTTTCTTGAAAGTGTATGAAAAAACTTAAATTTTGTATGGGAGCTTTATCAAAATGATGTCCGATTGTAAGATGGCCTTAATTTCCGAGCTTAAATTCTCTAATTCTCTATGAGTCTTAATGCATTTTTTTTGTTTAAAATAAAATTGAACATATATGCCCAGAACGTTAAAATGTGCGTTAAAACGTGAAAACGTAAGACAGGATATGCTCATCTAAGTTGTCTTCTTTCATAACTGTAAATAACAAGGCACAAACAATACCAAACAGCGGGCTGTTTCAAGAGTTCTCCGTTATTTAATTTCAATATCACTTCACTTTATTTGTGGTCGCACCTAGCTTAAAGTTCAAACACCTGCATGGCCCACAACCTACTTCTATAAATTGTCCAAACAAAGCTGGATTTCATGTTTGGCCTGTAAATGAAAAGTTTATTTTAGGTGGATCCTGCGTCGCGACTTCTTTAAATGGCATTAAATTACGCGGCAGGGAAAGTTTTTCGACCAAAAAGTTTAAGGCGCTGCGGAACGCTTTTTGGCTTCAAGTGGAAATCAGATACAAAAGTGGATACAAAAGCCACACACACACACACACACACAGAACGAGGGCCGAGGGAATGTAGACAACTTCTAGTGATTGCGTGCGAAAGGCAAGGGGAAAACTATGCAAACTGGCATCGAGATAAACTACTCACAATATTTACTTTTAATTGGAGAAGTTCAAAGAATAAACACGAAAGAAATGCGGCAGTAAAAAAGTTTCCTGTTTCTGCCCTATTGATTTGCCCTGGAATAGACTGGGACAGAGGCCAAGCTCTGCTTTAATCTGAGTTAATTTCATGGCTACAGAGAAATTAATATTCCGCACATTTTTTTTTTATTTCGCCTAATTTGGAAGTTCAAAGCAGACACAGACGCGACTGCAAGTTGCTTTTAATGTGTTTTTTGTTTGTAAATTTTCTTTTTTTCCTAAATGGTAATTAAAATACTCCCAGTTGTCTGAACGACTGGATGATGAAGGCGAGGCAGAGTGTAAAGGTCAATTGAAATCAGAGGGCTCTCTGTTTGTGGTGGAGATGAAGACCCAAGTGCCAAGAGGTCGTCTTCAGGTTGCTCTTGATATAAAAGAGAGAAATTTTAATTAGATTAGTTAAAAAAGCTGGACTTGTTGGACAGCTGTGGATGAAAACAAATTCAAACGGCCCAATTTAAAGGCAAAGTGCTTGTTTACATTGTGAAAATTGTACTACATGTACAACTTTTACTCGAAGTACCCTTTAACAACTCTTAATCCCATCCAAAAACTCTCCAAACTCTGCTCATCCTCAAAACTATCCAAAACTCTGCAGACCATTTAAAGCCAACCAGCTCGTTCCCCCATATTTCATATTTCTCCCTGACATTTGCTTACAGTCTTTACACGCTCCACATCCGCATGAGACGCAGCTGGGCGAGCACCGAAACTGTGTCAACGGAGCCATTTTGCTACTTGCTCCCATTTCATATTCTGTATTTTTTTCCGCAACGCTGATGGCGACATAAATAGCTTTGCTGGCTTGGCAATTGCCAGGTAACACCGCCCGACAGGCTCATAAATGTAAACTTTTCTTTCGGCTAGTTACATGTAATTATGCCATTTGAGGGCTGAAGGATTTGCACTGAGGCGTGTGATGATTTCTTCGCCTGATGCCTCTTCGCAGTTGATTGCCAATTTAATCGGTTGGCAATTTTCGTGTTCATGGTATACTCTAATTTGTTGTTTGTGCAGTGAAAGAAGATCTTTGCCGGGATAGCTTAAGGGGTTGAGATTTTGTTGCTTTTTCTGCCACTTAATCCAGATACGTGCCTTTCGTTTGTATCATTTTAAATCCCTTGGGGTGAATAATAGTAGGAAACTAAATTGGAAAATGGAAAAACCTGTTGATATAGGAGAGTTAATAATAGCTGAGTTTGCTTTAACTTAATTGTTATGCCATCCTGGCTGGATGCAAAAGATGCCATTGCTAAGAATAACAAGCAAATGATGCAAAATTTTCTTATGACTATCAATCATTTTTAAAGTTCTACTTTTAAAATTCAATTATTGTGTACTTGAAGCATTTTATCACTAGAATGTAATGCGGCTCCCCATTCGGCTAGTATTGCCCGAATTCGATATACCCGTTACTCAGGGGAAGAACAGAGTACTAACATTAATGTGAAGAAATTGTTAGCAGACAGCCCATGCTGACCTTAAATATATGACAAAAGTTTTTGCATTTACGGAAAAGCCTAAAAGTAGGAAACACATTTTTAGTTAACGGCCAATCCCAATTATATGACAAAAGGTGATGTTCTTATAACCCCGTTGTTTATTAACCGATCTTTTTGAAAATTGGAGTTTCAAATTGGAAATCGATATCTTAAAAATGGTGGGAGTCATTTAAAATTTTAAATTGAGTGGTCGTAAGGGGTTTGGGAGGGGGTTGCTCTTCTAGTGTCTGTTATCTAGGTGTTCATACAGACACAAGAACGGATGGACATACGGTCAGACGGACATGGCTATATCGATTCGGCTGTTAATTCTCTTTGATGCTTTTTACTCTACGAGTAACGGGTATAAAAATCGCTTCGTTTGGAATCGTTCAGATTTTTAATACTCGGTACCCATTAAAAATGTGTAAAAAGGGATTATGAAGTTGTGCAAGGTATGTAACAGAGCTGTAAACGAATGATTCCATTTTGAATCATTATTTTGAATTAATTCAATTTTTGCAAAATCAGAATTGAATTGATTTTGATTTAATTCACTTACAAAGAAAAGAATTGAATTGATTTTGTACAAATTCAAATGAATTAGAAAATTTGTATGTTCATTTATTTGATTTAAAACAGAATTGATTTAACTTTGCTACTTCGTTCATTTTGTCACATTTGCCTGTTTAAAATAACAAATATTATTGTCTAAAACGGTTCTTCTTCTTCTTCTAGTTCCAATCCCGAGTGGGACATAGGGCATCAACTACTCGTCTCCAGCGAACTCTGAGTTCTGGCGCTTTGAGTTCTCCCCAACTTTTCCCGATACGTTCCGTCTCTCTACCGACAGTCGTCCTCCAAGTTTCTTTGGGTCTGCCTGGTGTCCGCCCGACTCCGTCCAACGGGTTCCACTCCATTGCCTTCCTTGCGATGTTGTTGTTATTTTTCCGCAACGTGTGTCCTATCCAGCTCCATTTCATTCTGCGTATTATTGAGTCGACACTCTCCATATTCGCTCGTCTGAGTAGCTCGGAATTCCGTATTGTCAGGCCAGAAAATGCAAAATATGCGACGCAGACAACGGTTCACAAATGTTTGGAGTTTTGACACTATGGAAGTTGTAATTTTCCAAGTGGAAGAACTGTATAGGAGCACTGGCATTACGTTGGACTTGAAGAGCCTGATTTTGAGCCAGCGTGGATATGACGAGCATTGCCAAACCGCAGGCAGCATCCCAAAGGCACCTTTAGCCTTTTGCAGGCGCAAATCCACATCCAGTTCCGTCCCTCCATCAACAGCGACTACGCTAACCAGGTAGCTGAATTGCTGAACTTGCTCAATTGGCTGTTCATCCAAAACGAGAGCCTGGGATTGTCCGGAACGGATGCTGAGCGCTTTCGTCTTAGCCGTGTTGATTTTGAGGCCTGCCGCTTTAGCTGAGGTGTCCAAGTCGGCTAACGTGTTTGCCAGGTCGCTTAGCTTATTTGCCAGGAGGCATATATCGTCTGCATAGTCCAGATGCCGCAGTGTTGTAGTCATTGACCACTTTATGCCGCTGTTGTTGGGAGCAGGTCGAATTGTAGCGAACACATCTGCAACCACCATTATAAACAGAATGGGCGACAGAGCACATCCCTGCCGAACACCACTCAGGACTGGAAAAGGCTGCGAAAGCATTCCACCGTGAAGCACTCTACACTGGGCGCTGTCGTATGTCGCTCTGATGAGGGAAATAAGTTTTTCCGGTATCCCTCTCCTTCGCAACCCGTGGCATATGCACTCCCTGCTTAGGCTGTCGAAGGCCTTGGCGAAGTCCACAAAGGCCATGTGCAGGTCAGATCTGTACTCGGTGCATTGCTCAATCAAGATGCGCACAGTGTTTATATGGTCCGTGCACGACGAGCCCTTTCTAAATCCTACTTGCTCTTCGCCTACGGTGTCCATAACGGTGTCTCTCAGGCGATCCAGAACTATTTTGGCTATGAGCTTCGAGACGCCAGTTGTCGCATTCGCGCAGGTCGCCCTTTTTGGGGATTTTCACCAGGATGCCCTCAAACCATTCCGAGGGGAGCTCCTCAGTTTCCCACGCCCGTTTTATTACCGGGTACAGTAAGTCCACCGCGGTTGTCGGCTGGCATTTGAAGAACTCCTCTGGTATGCCGTCAACCCCGGCTGCTTTGTTGTCGGGCAGCGATTGGATGGCCGTGAGGATTTCGAGTTTTGTGGGTGCGGAAGTCCTTACTCTGTGGTGGCTTGAAATCTGTGGCAGCTCGGTAAAAAATTCGAGATGCGTCCGTAGATACCTCACAGTTAAGGACGGCTGCAAAGTGGGATCTCCATCTGATCAATTGATCCTTTCCAGTTGTTAGGTACTTTCCATCTGTGTCCTTAATTGGGCGCTCCGCATTCGTCTTTTTATCTGCTATTTCTTTGGTCGCCATATACACCGTTTTCAGATCGCCGTTTGCTGCTGCATTTTCCGCTTTTTCTGCGAGATTGTTGATGCGGCTGTTTTTGTCCCGGCGCACGCTTCTTTTAATCTCGCGGTTCTTGGTGCGATATTCTTCTTTCATAGCCGTTAGATGTTGTGGTGGGTTCAAATTCTGCAGTTTCTGCCTAATTTCCGCACGTTGCCTTATCAGGGCCCATGTCCATTCGCTCATCCAAGGGCGATGACCTCTAAGGATTTTACCAATTATGCTGTCGCCAACATCTAGGTAAATTTCCTTGACTTCGCTCCATTTCTCATCTGCTGTAGCGCAATCATTCAGCACCACTGATCCTGCCCTCTGACTAAGCGCCTCCTTAAAGCTGTCCTTAACTGCCGTTTGCTTCAGTCGGTCGGTGAAGTATTTCGCCTTTGGTTTCGCATTTTCAGATTTAGCAATCGCAGACGTCCTAAGACGGATGACCGCTACCATTAGATGATGGTCGTAGGAGTTTAAAACGGTTAATGCGTTACAATTAAATATCAAAGCGAAAAATATAGTTTTAATTTGAAACAGTGCAAAATGTCGAAGCTAAAGAGAGTAAATACTTCGCAAGAAAACAACAATGACGAGTATGGGCCATCCACCTCTAAGAGCTGCAGAGCTAAATCGGTTGAGAATGAAGGCGCTTTATGTACCAGGAACCTGCTGCTTAAAACCTATTTTACAATAAGCAATAAGGTATGAATGTGTGGCGTACTCAGGATTAAGCACCCCAGAATATATATTCTTATAACCTTACTTCAATATCTATGTTTGAAGCCAAACGAGCTTTTTCGGCAGCTATTTGTTTTTGTCCAAAATGTTTTGATGTTCTGCTTTCTTTTCCAATGATAACACACTTGCTCCAATTTTAAACTTTGATTTTAATTATGAATGTTCAATCAATTCACTTTTGTTACAGACTTTCAATATGCTTAATACACGCAGCTGCACTCTGCCGATGCTCAAGACGAAGTGAAGTTAGATAAAGAGAATTAGCAAAGGCAAGGCTTAGGCTTGACAGAGAATCAGAGATAATCGAACAGAATAGATAATTGAGAGAGATGATGCAAAAAAACGCAAATGACAGTGAGCATTGAGCAAATTGAACTTAAACTAGAGCATGATACAAAATGTTAAGAGTGGGCTATCCTGGGGGCCAACTACTGCTCCGAACAATCTACATAGACTAATAAATCAGAATTGAAATCACCGGATGCAAAATTGAAAATTTCAGCGAAATGCAACATTTGTGGAAAGGTGTTGTCCGGAACGATAAGCGTTACTTCAACTTTTCTTCGCCATTTACGAACGCATTTACACATTGAGTGCCCGCATATCGCCAGCCGAATCTGAATTCTCGGCATATTTGTGCGACTCGTCAAATTCGTTATATATGCTGAACAAGTATCCACAAAGTAAGATGCCCGTTTTAAAATTGAATACACCACTGCCATCGTCAGCTGCAGTAGAGAGGCTGTTTTCCTAATTTTGAACGTATCCAAAAGTGGATGTCTGGGAGACGAGAATTTTGAAAAGCTTCTCTTATTAAAAGTTATGGACTTATAAAAATAAATATAGCTAACTATAACTCATAATAAAAACAAAACATTCTTTTTAAGTTTTATGTTTTAAATCAAATGAATGAACATACAAATTTTCTAATTCACTTGTATTTATACAAAATCAATTCAATACTTTTTTTTGTAAGTGAATTAAATCAAAATCAATTCAATTCTGATTTTGGAAATATTGAATTAATTCAAATTTTTGTTAATTCATTGTGAATTAAAAATAAAAATGAATCATTCTTTTACAGCCTTGGTATGTAACAGCCAGAAGGAAGCATCTCCGACCCTAAAAAGTATATATATTCTTGATTCTGCCAACAGCCGAGTCGATTTTGCCATGTTCGTCTGTTCGTTCGTCTGTCTATTTGTAGTAGGTTGGCGGGTCAAGTTTGTTTTTGAGATTCGGAATATTCCCCATCTGTATATTATTTTAAAATGAAAAGCAGGCCTATTAAAAGCAAAAAATTTAAAAATTATGAGATGCATGTCAAGCCATACGAAAAAATATTCAGTCGAAGAAGTTAACTCAATATAAGCTTAGGAAATCAAAACCGTAGTAACTACATTACTTGGTGCAGGGTATTTTACACTCGACTGCAGCACTTTTACATGTTTTGATATAATTTTTGTTGAGCCGAACTTATATCTTGCCCTCGGCACAGGTTTCGGTTGAATTATTTGGTCACACTTCGTTCGGTTTAAGGATCTGTTCGCAGTAGAAATTTTGTCCGAATTCCTAGCTAAAAGACGGGTTGCAGCCGTGCTATAAGCCCTTAAAAAGATCAAACTAGACTGGATATGCTTTGTAAATAGTGAATCGTTCTCCATATAGTTTTTAAAGTCAGTGGGGAAGAAGTGCTAGCAAGAAGAAAGCATACAAAGTTGGAAAGCATAGCGTCAAAACGTTTGGTCCCATAAATTTGAAATAAGAATTCGTTGTTTAATAAAGAAATTTCTATTGTTTCTGAACTTTTACTAGGAATATTCTTGTTTATCAATGTTTTCCTTATACTGAGTCCGTTTCATACTCAATTGAAAATAATTTTACTCCTGAGTTGAGAAAATATGGTAGTTGTACAAGTTTGGTTCTCGTTTAATTAAGTTAATCGAATTTAATAATGACTTATACTTAATTTTTTGATAAGAATGAAATCATTCCAATAGATCCATCCAATAAATGTGGCCAGTTATGGTGCAGCTGGCATTGGTTGCCTGCTGTGCAGGAGGTAGTGGGGTCGGCACCCACCTCGGAACATCTTTAAAAACTATAATGCAACCGGTCATCTAAACTAGCTATTTGCAGCAGCTGTGGGAAAAATCTTCTCAAACATTGGCATTCGAATTTGGCGTTAAACTGGAGGTCCCTGTCTCCTGTGCGTAAATTACAAGCACACAAGCCAATAGATTGAAGGAAGTAAATATACATAAGCCGTATTTCGGCACATTGACAATTTACATATAAGGGCAAACTGAGTTGAGGAGTCTCATACCGGGAAGAAGATGTCTGATCTGAGGAATAGTTGTATCAAAACAGTCAGTATTTCTAAGCATTGTTCTCTTGCAATCGACCCTTAGTGTATTTTACGCTTTGTTATGTGTATGATGCCTCAATTGATACCTCCTCAAATTTCATCCTTCTTGTTCTCTGATATGCGTAATTCAAATGACAAGGTCTTCAAAGCAAACTACTGAAATGCGAGTCCTGGCGAATGTTTATGGTGAAGCAGGAAAACTTCCCTTTAAAATATCTTAATTTTTCTACTGTATACAAAACTAGCTCCCATTTCCCGTGCTTGCCGAGTGAGCTTGTACTAAAATACTTTATTTGAGGGATAGAAGCCAGTGCTGAATCGACACCTAATAATTTCCCGCATACCGAAAAATTAAATAAAGTTTTGAAATATTTAATGGTCATGATGGTGGTATCTGTAAATTCTTACTTTAGCAGTTACTTTCAAGTTCGGTTTTGACAGTTTCTAGATTGTTTACCAAGTTATCCGACATTTTGTTCCTGCATTATGTACCCTGCCTGTCTGTGTGTCTTTTTGTCTGTCCGCATAAACCCACAGACTTCATGGATAATCATATTTTGCAAACTATTCAATATTAATCAGCCAAAAGCCAAAATGTTGACCAACACAAAGTAGGTCAACACATGCTGGGGCCAACCCGCTCTACCCACACTGACTCATTCCAAAAGCGATTAACAATTTCGTACTTTCACTTTCACCTTTTGTATGCCTTTTGCTTTTTGCCGTTTGACATTCGAACTGTTTGGTTGAGATTTATGGGATTGGCTGTGTCGATTACTTGGCCATAAATCTTGGCCATTTGCTTATGGTCAGCAGCAGCAGCAGCAGCATCTTAACTGGTTGAGGGCGGGGGTTGAGTGTGACCTCAGCGTGTTAGTGTGCTATCGTAATCGGAACAGGACACGCATTATGTTTTCTCTCCACCCCTCCCTGACAGCGCAACAAATTTACGAGGCATGCCCTGAATATTTTCTCCATTATTGTGGCATTAACAGAGCTTAACTCATTTTAAATGAAAACGTCCGCTGAGCGAAATATAAATATAGAACAAAACTTGGTCTCCTAATTTGCAAAGTTTTTCCACTGGCTGAACTTTAACCCGCCGCAGGTGTTAAAAATGATTTGCGAAATGTAAAAGTTTTCGTTATAAATTCCGCGCAGCAAAAAATAAATGTACGAGCACATATATATAAGTATGTACGGGTATATGGCGAGAGAAGTTCAAATTGCTTAAGTTTATTGTAGTGAAATATGCAGAAAGTTGAATACAATTTCGACAAGATTTTAGTTCTTATATTTCGCGTCATAAATTAAGGTATAAATATGTCAAAAGGAAACTTGCATTTTATTGCGAGCTGGAAATTTAAATTAAACGTTTTGACACATCGAATTTATGAGAAAAATGCCCAAGTGGCATTTGACGAAGCCGAGGCTGGGCCACTTTGAAACTCAAGCTGCTGGCTAAAAACAACGCAGACAGGCCAAAAATAAACTCTCTCCCCAAGGTGGATGGCAATTTTCTTCTATTACGCAGTAAATTCGCGAAATTATTGAGAAGAAAAAATACGAGCTCAACGACCGGGATGCTGTTTTTTTGTCTGTGTGTGTGTCATAAACCTTTTGCGCCACAGTCGGGGTGAAACAATATATTGTGTGTATAGTGTAAAAATATTTAAAGTGCGAAAAGAAAACAACTAAATGTACACACACACACATTTATGAGTTATGTGTGCGAAAAAGAACACACACAAAAGGAGGCAGTCAGCCGCACCTGGGCCACCTGGGTGGGTATGTGGCACACAATAAACACGGCAGGGGAAACGAGTGAATGTAAACCTCAGAAATGCCGCCAACAATTTAACAACTGACTTCATATGAACTGAGCAAACATGCAGTGGAACAGCGCCAAAAGGACAAATGGAAAATGTGGCAAAACCAGATGACAAAAGAGCATCGTGCCTCGTGCTGCTGCTGATTTCCCATTCTTCTAAAGTTGGCTAGGTTAGCTTATGGCACATTTCCAATTAATCCTATTTAAAATATAAAAAAAGAGTGTTTTGTTGTACTACAACTAACTCTGATTGCACGAGATATTGAATCGAAAGTTTGTTTTACTGGTAATAGTCTATTATACGCTCCGTCTCACCACAAAATTCGAGAATTACTTTTCGGAATGGACCGCGAAGTTAGTATTTCATATAGCGGAGATCCATGATTCTTCTTCAAAGAATTTTAATGTTTTTGCTATAACGTTTTTGTTAGTTAATGTTTATTAATTTTTTTCCCCAAAAACAAACAACTGAAAAGGTTCATAAACTTAAAATTAAAGAATAATTATATAAAGTAATAATGCACAATTGTTGTTCCCTTTTAACTTATTAATTGGATATTTAGTATTTGGTACAGCCTTCTTTGTTAAATTTAACTTCGATTTGGCAATAATTATAATATTTCTCAAAACCTTCAAGCGAAATTGTTGACCAGTCCTTTTTAAATGGGCTCAATTAGCTTCGCATAATTGTCAAATTGTCTCCCCGCCTCATATACTTTTCGGGACAGCAGTCCGCAAATATTCTCGATAATATTAAGGTGTGGGGAGTATGGCGGCCACTTGAGCAATTTTATTTTTTGATCGTTTATCCACTGTCTTACTACATATACTTTGGCAGTATGAATAGGGGCCGCCATCCTGCCGGTATATCTATTGAATCCCCCAAAAATGTCCGAGAATTGTGGAAAAGCCCTATTCGATACAGTTTTGAATATGTTTAACGTAACACACTGAAGTTTACAAGTCCCAGAATATGGTATGATGAGAATTTTAAGCTGTTCTAAAGACAAGTCTTCTGGATGCTGATGTGGTCGGGTAATGAACTCCTCCTCTGATATTATTTCCATAATTTGATTCAATTCGAATTAAATTACCAACAACATTTTATCTTCGTTCAATTGGTTTCCGCTACCCATATAAAAAATCCACGTTAATTACTTTAAAATACGGGAAAAAAAAATTAATGGACATCGTTGCGCAGTTGCTGCATGTCACAAACTAAATTCATTGCCCTTGAAGCTATTCAGTTAAGCCAAAAAATGGAGAATTTTTTGTGATTTTTGAAAAAAAAAACAAGTAAGAAAGTCGGTCAAGCCCGACTGAAATATACTCTGTACCTGCAGTAGCAGCGCAATAGAGAACTGCCTTTAGGTCAAAACATGACCTATAGATGGCGCCACTACTTGCTTTCAACAATGCTGGGTGAGGGATTTTCTAAGCTGGTGAATAGATAGCACTGTGGCAGCGAACTTTCTTTTGGTCATAACTTTAGTATAGTTCATCTGATCTGTATCATTCCTTCGGCAAATCGACAATCAATCTTGATTTCTAAATAGCTCTACAAGGTACGAACCATCTATCTACCAAATGTGGGAGATACTTACTAGTTAGATAACTTATGAGTTAACTGGTATTAATAATTGATTTAGTTTGAGTATTTATAGTACAGTAAAAAATTCCGGGAATTGTACAAAATTTGAATTTGGCATTTTATTTCATATTAGATATGATATGACATTCATATTACATTATTAATGATATAATTAAATAAGAAATATTTTTATACCCTTGCAAAGAGTATTATAATTTTGCCCAGAAGTTTGCAACGCATAGAAATATTCATTTCCGACCCCACAAACTATATATATTCTTGATCAGGGCGACGAGCTGAGTCGATTGAGCTTTGTCCGTCCGTCTGTCTGTCTGTCTGTCCGTCTGTCTGTCCGTCTGTCTGTCCGTCTGTTTCTACGCAAACTAGTCTCTCAGTTTTAAAGCTATCGAGCTGAAATTTTGCACAGAGTCTTCTTTTTACTGCACGCTGCTAATATGTCGGAACCGACCGCATCGGATGACTATATCTTATAGCTGCCATAGGAACCATCGGTCAAAAAATTGGTCTTAGTGAGAAAAACTTTTTTGTTCTTAATGTTAGCGTTCCCAAACACAGTCATTATTAATATTATATGCTTTCAAACAGATTTGCAAACTTTGGTCAAAATCGGATGACCATATCTTATAGCTGCCATAGGACCGATCGGTCGGAAAATGGGTCTTACTGAGAAACACTTTGTTGGTTTCAATGTTAGCGTCCTTAAACGCATCCCAAATTACTATTATATGCTTTCAAACAGATTTGCAAACTTTGGTCAGAATCGGATGACTATATCTTATAGCTGCAATAGGAACGATCGGTCGGAAAATGGGTCTTAGTGAAAAAAATATTTTTGTTTTCAAGTAAATCGTTCTTAAGGTTGGTGATTATTAATATTAAGCGCTTTCAAACTAATTTGAAAAATTTGGTCGAAATCAGATGAGTATATCTTCAGGCTGCCATAGGAGTTATCGGTCGGAAAATGAGTCTTAGTGAGAAAAACTTTTTTGTTTCCAATTTTATCGTTCTTAAACTTGGCGATTGTTAATTTGATATGTTTTCAAAAAGATTCGCGAAATTTGGTCGAAATTAGATGTTCATCTGACGGATAATGGATTTTAGTTACAAAAGTTTTTGATTTTTATCTAAGCGTTCTTAAACTCTGTCATTTCAAAAACAGCTTTTGCAAGGGTATAAAAACTTCGGCACAGACGAAGTTAGCTTGGCCTTCTCGTTTTTAGAATGAAGTGGATTTTCGTATTTCCTTTAAAAAATTATCTTTGCCGAAATATTCTGTATAGAGATTAAATCAATGTGATATATAACTCTTATAAGCCAAAAATAACGTCATATTTAACTTTACCGATTAAAATCGGATGCACACCCGTCGGTGATAGCTTTTCTGAAAACCTCATCGAAAGATTTGTTTAGTTTCAGTATTCATAAGACTTGTTTCTGTAAATTTGAATGTTACTTTAATTACTTACACACATACTTTAATTATACTGAAACCCATGTGTAATAGCATTTGTGAATTTAAGAAAGTATAGTTGCTATCGGTGACATTCGGTATCGATTTCTTGTTGGAAAGGCTTATTCCATTGATTATATCCTGAACTCATTAAAAATGGGTTAAAGGGGATCATCACGTTGTGCAAATGTATGTAACAGCCGGAAGGAAGCAGCTCCGACCCTATAAAGTATTCCGTTTCTCCGTTCAACACTGCCAACGAATAGATTAAGTTAAGTTTAATAGATTTTGCTTATTCGATAGAATATTCGATTACGATAATAGATGAAGATCTCTTGTCATTGTAAAGTAGAAGGAATGGCACGCGTTTTTTACTCCACTAGAAAAAACCTACCCCAATTCCTGCCCCACAAGTTTATTCTGCTCTGCAGCAAACTCCCTACGAATCCCCTAGCGCACACAACCATATCAAGTTTGTTTCAGACTTGGAAAATTCCCCCTCCTCCTCCTTTTAACCGCGACGTACTGTCAGAATCACATTTCTTAAGTTTGATCCTTAAGACTTAATAATTATTAAGTTAGGCCCAATATTTATCTTTTCTGAATACCACAATAAGATCCGAGCATTAATATGAAATATATTTATATTATTTTAAAATGAAATGCAGGCCAATTGTCAAGCCACACGAAAATTTATTCAGTGGAAGAAGTTAATTCCATATTAACTTAGGAAATCAAAGCCATAGAATCAACATTAATTGGTACAGGGTATTTTGCAGTAGGGGCACTGGGCTACAGCACTTTCACTTGTTTTAGGAGAGAGGAGATCCGGGATCTTATATTTACTGGAGAAAATAATAAGCTCCTTCTTAGACGGGCTCATGCCTATACCGCTGCAGTGAGTTAATCTGAGTTTAAATTGCTGTAATCATAGTAGCTAAAGTCGTAAAATACTGATTAACTGAGCAGTATGTTTTTCCAAATTTGAAAAACCTGCTATTGTTGAGACAGAAAAGAAAGTTTTTTATTTGATTGATTGCGACTCATATCATGCATCTTAATATTGTAAGGGCCAAATTTCATATCTTCTAGGTGGCTGCTGTGTCTGAAAAATTTACAAATTTTGTTAGGTGATGATATGGTAATATAAAGTAGATGAGAAATCTGCCGTAAATCTAAGCAAAAATTTGGCATGAGGACCTCTGTTAACAAAGATATTTATTAAGACACCGTTACTGAAGAATGATTAAATCGTGAAAATGCCAAGAAGAGTCAAAAATGGTATAAATCAAACCAAATCATACCAGATACAATGCCAGAGCACAAGTCTAAGTAAAAGGTTGGCCATGGTCAAAGGACCGCTAAATCCTTTAAAAAATTGATTTTCCAGACAAAATATGCATATTCATAGCTGAATGACTGTAACAATACTAAACCGCGATAATATACCACGGATGACCAATGGAATAGCGTTTAAGAACATATTCTTGCACATAAGAAATACCCATAAACATGAATTGCGGATAAGTAATTTACCTCAAAGAGAGACCTTTACTTCACAATTATTAAATCGCGAAAAGGCCAAGGAAAATCAAAAATAGTAAAAATCAAACCAAATCATCTCATATGCTATGCAAGAGCACGGTTACTAACGGCTAATTACTTTAGAAATTAGTTTTTCCAGACAACAAATTTATACTCATCGCTGTATGATAACATTAAGCCGCGATAGTACGCCATGAATGACCAATGGTTGTCAGGAGGTTACCTATTTGGTAAATTAAGGTAAGTCACCCCGAAAATTCGTGAATATTATTTTCCTCGATGTATCGCGAATAATGAAGAATTTACGAGCAGAAATTAATTAGAAGAAGGTCGTTTTTTAAGTCCCCAAAGACGGGTCTAAACTAATCGAGTCTTTCCCAACAAAAATATGGCAGAGGATGGTTCGCCGATTTGCTCAAATACACCAAAAATAGAGGAGTAATGTTTTAGCGATCTAAGAAACAAACCCTAATGTTCGAAATGCTTTGCAACCGGTCCACGTACCGAACCTTAAATATCTTGATGGGTTCGAACTTCGAACCTCCTAAACGATAGTTCTGCAAAATTTTTGATGTTTGCAGTCTCGGTATATACACCTTTGTTGGTATCGCGGTTTAGTGTTATCCCAATCATACTGCTATGAGTATACATTTTTTGTATGGAATAACCAATTTTCTGAACTTACAAGCGGTTCTTTGTCCATGGACAACCTTTAACTTAGACTTGTGCTCTTGCATTGTATCTGGAATGATTTGGTTTGATTTATACCATTTTTGAATCTTCTTCTAATGGTGTCTTAACAAATAATTCACGCCAACTTTTTGCTTAGATTTACGGCAGATTTCTCATCTGCTAGATATTACCATATTGTCACCTAACTCTTCTGTTACAACGTTGGCCAAGTGAAAGCAATTGCCGCACCCATCTCGCGGATAGGGTTATTAAATTGAGAAGCCTACAGCCTCAGCCGGTTCGATTAGTACAGCAACCGGTCCGCGAACTGAACCTTATACTTGTCAAAACTATACGGAATTTCACACCTTTCTTAAAATCAAACAAGATGGTAAACAGCTCCAATAATTTTGATGAGATTGTTAAATGGAGGATGAATGTAATTAGAACTGGTAACAGAAACAAGAGTTGTTTTAAAACTAATCCTTGCTTATAAGACAGATAACTATAATCATGGTTCTTACCTTTCAAAGTAGTCAACTTTTATTTGCTTTAAAAGTGATCTATTTGAACGAGATAATTTGGAGTAAGCTTGGGGCAGCGACACACAAAATCCACAAATTAACACACAGTGTTAAGGTCCCTAATAAAAAATCAATGATGATTTTTTTTTTTTGTGTGTTGTAGTAGGCTGATGTGAAATGAATCAAATAGGCAGTATGATTATTTCTAAATAAAGTTAGTCTATATCTATCAGTCGCTGAGAACAAACGTGTTGGCGACGAGGATATATATTTATATTATTTATTTTATTTATATCTAATTTCGTTCCTTAATTTTCTGTGGCTACCCTATAAGCCCATCTTCTATATCAGTTAAATCGTTTATTCTTTCTCATCCGCCTACTTGCATTTCTTTTTCGTCGTTGCCAAAGGCTTTTGACGAGGTGATATAGGATTTTTCTTTCGAATTAGTATTTTTTCGAATTTTGGGGCATGCCTTTCTCTTACCAGTAGATTTACTTTTACTGGCAGCTACCTTTACTTTTATGGCTTTAGTGCACCTTTGGCTGGCCTTTCACACAGATCGGCTTTGCCTTCTTCTTGATTATTTTTCTAATCTCTGGCATTTTTTTTTTTGTTGTAACATCATGGAGCATTGAGTATTAGAGATAAAATTTTCTCTGCCTCAGTCAGCTGTTCGCTCTTATTTACGCTCTCTAGATACATTTGGTCAGCTGTTCGCTCTCACTTACGCTCTCTAGATACATTTGGGAATATGTTCGTCTCGCTCTAACCACGGTTTTTTTTTACCGGCTCTGTAAAGTATATTTTTGGGCACTATAGTATCTTTTTGGGCACTATTGTTTAGCACCACCAAAATTGAGAGGCAGCGCAAATTTGTTCTCTAATAAGTCCCATCGTTGCTACAGACTTTTGTGCCGCCTTTTTCCGTGTTATCTGTTAATAATCTACTTAATAGTTGATTCAAATCCAGTTGTGTGTGACCTTGCGTTTCTCCATCCATATCCATATATATATATCCATATTTCAGAAATTGTGTCTATATATTGGATATTCCATATCAACTCGGCCACCCCATTTTTTATACTCTGTAGTAAAGGTACACAGCCGTGTTTAAATTGTTTTACTCATAGTAGCAAAAGTCGTAAAATTCTGATTAACTGAGCTCCAAGTTTTTTTCAAATTTGAAAAGGCTGCTGTTGCTGTGTCTTCTGATTTGAAAATCTCCGGAGTCAGTGTCCCATCAAAATGAAAAAAACGAAGTTTGTAACGGAGGAAATCAGATCAGCAGTCGGTGCTTTGAAAGTTTTTCATTTGATTGACTCCGACTTATCTAAATATTGTACAAAAAATTTCAAATCTTCTAGGTAGCTGCTGTTCCATAAATTTATTCACAAATTACTCTGTTAGGTGACAATATGGAATTATCTAGCAGATTAGAAATCTGCCGTTGATCTAAGCAAAAATTTGTCGTGAGGACCTCTATTAACAAAGAAATTTATTAAGACGCCGTTACTGAAGAATGATTAAATCGCGAAAAGGCCAAGAAGAGTAAAGATTAGTAAAAATCAAACCAAATCATCCCAGATACATTGCATGAGCACAATTCTAAGGTAAAGGTTGTCCATGGTCAGAGAACAGCCAAATACTTCAGAATTTGATATTCCAGAAAAAGAAAAAATATATACTCATAGGTGTATGATTGTGATAGCACTAAGCCGCGAAAATATACCACGGATAACTAATGGTGGGTGTTCAAAGTTGAACTTTTAGTACGTGGATCGGCTCCAAAGCTTTTTCAGCCATTCTCGGCCTTATTTTTGTTGAGAAAGTGTCGTCTAATTTACGAAACTACTTGTTAAGTCAATCAAAAATCGAAAGGAGTATTCCTTTGACCACTTTCCCTTTGCCCTTTGTGATTGTTATAATTGAGCGGGAATAAGGATATATTGGGAATTAGCACGAACTGAACAGGAGTGCTGCTCATCACGGTTGCAACCATGGCTGCACAGTCTTTTTATACGGTGCTGCCTTTAAATAGACTGTAGTCCATTTGATCATTCGCAAACTTTGAGGATCTGGGTGGGCAGCTCCTGAGATGAACTGCCGCTCTAAGGGACGTCTGCAGCTTCCGTTTCAATACAGGGACCTTCTGGTTTAGGAACGTCTTAAGCTGACCGTCTATTTATAAAGTCGAAAATCTTACGCAGTGCTTTTGAAAATTGTTCATCTCACTCCAGAAAGATCTCGCCTGTTGAAAAGGTTAAAAAGATCTTGTTTGAACCCCGCCTGATTCCAGCCTGAAAGCCACATTAGATCCACTTTCCGAAATGGACAGCCTTGAAAATGTCCCAAATAATAGCATGGACAAAGCAACCCTCTTCGATGTAAGCGGGCTCGGCTTGTCAAAATTTGGTCTTAAAATTTCCCACCAAAAATTCATTCGATTCCTGCTGCATATTTATTTGTTGCTCAAATAAAATCAAATTTGACAACTTTTAAAATGATATGAAGAATTCGTTGACGAAATTTCGATTAGTCGTACGAGTCGTATACGTAATATTTTTGGAAACTTTGAAGCCTTTTCGCAGAGGTCAAAACTAAAATTAAAATTTTTTGATTTTTTATTTATTATGTACATTTGACAATTGCAACGCCGTAATCATAAGCGATTCCGGAACCTTCATAAAATCTACACAGAAAATAAAAAAAATGCAAAAGCTACACAAAAATTTAGGATTTTCAACCCATAACGTTTCGTGTAGCTTTTCAACACGTGAAGTGTAGCTTTTCTGAACGCCGCGTTTAGATAATGAAATCCTACACGTTTCGTGTAGCTTTTCAACACGTCGCTTGTTGCTTTCTCATTTCAACACGTGGCGTGTGGCTTTTCTGCACGTCGCGTTTAGCTTTCTCAGTTCTCTTAGAAATGAGAAAGCTAAATGAAAAAGCTACACGCAACGTGATGAAAAGCTACACGAAACGTTATGGGTTGAAAATCCTACATTTTCGTGAAGCTTTTTTTTCTCTGTGTAACGAAAACACACCAAGTCAAGCGTATTGAGTAATTCGTAGTAGGTTCATTCGACTGCTGAACTTTTACTTGTTTGCTTACACAATTTCGTATCATTATTAGTATCGAGAGTAAAGGGTTTTGTAGATACTCAAAATGGACCTTTATACTTTACTTGAGCTAAGCTACTAGCAAACCCAAAAATTCATTTACAGAATTTACGAATTTTGCTAGCAAATAAAACCGAAATGAAAAACATGCTAAACGTTGTGCAGACCTGTTTCATGGTCTGTCCTCGGGTAACTTCTCCTTCTCTCAGCTTTGATTCTTTTGCTTCTGTAATTGTTTCCTCTCTGAAAAAGGAAAAAGTTTTTATGTCAATGTGACATTTTCTCGCAATATCAAATGCAAAACGACGAGCTCGTTTTCAGGCTAATGAATTTGTTTCAAAAAACTTTTTGCCAGACCAAAAAACAAGGACAACAAAAAACCCAAAGTTTTCACTTGCTTACTTGCAGCATCAGCAGCTGCAGCCGAGTAAATATAACCCGAAAATAAACAAAAACTGTAAGCCAAAGCATAACAACCAGAAGAGCAGAAGCAAACTGCCAGTTTTTGTGTGCCAATTTGGAGGAGGTTCAAAAAATTAAAGATCCGCTCAGGTCACCGCTTTGACGTGAAGAATTGACAGGCCACTCATAAGTATGCTTTAAAATGTTCTTAGTAAGCTTTTTTTGTTGATTACAAATATTTCATGAGCACTTAACGTGGCACACACACACACATCAGGCAGAGAAGAGTCAAAGACACGCAATAAAAAGTGTCAGCAAGGGGAGAAAGTTAGGGATGCTGCTGCTTGTGTCAGGACCAAACTGTCGTGTGAGATGATGATGACGATGCAGCATGACATGTTTGTTAAATTCTAAATGAAATCAATTTAATAAACTGTCAATAATGCAGAGCATTATCTCAGGAAATGAGTTAAGCACATTGGACGGACGCACAGATGTTTAGTTAAGGTCAAATGGTCTTAAATGTGCAGAAAAGGGCTTCAAGCTTTTAGAGCAGAATAAGGTATTTTATTTTTTTCAGACTCATTTAATAACATACCTGATTAAACATGCCAAATCTTTTACTATCAAAACGCATTTAAATATTGCCAATTTTTCATGTTTTCTTTTTGCAGCATTTTGACAAGGGTTCAGCCTGTCAAAATCAAAAAAAAAAAGAAAACTGTGGTTTCTGTAATTTATGAATATTAGCTGACTATAATTTTTTGCTTTTTTTGATCATTTCTCTTTTCGGTCTGAATCATTTGCCTCTTTAGGGCGTGGCTGCCTTAATTACACACTAATTATAAATGAATGACTCGACCAAAAAAAAGTTGCTTGAAAATGAATTGCATTATTCTTATTCAACCCAACTATGTACAAACTGATTTGCTTCAATTTGGTAGCAAAAACTGTCAGCAGTAAGCAAAATTCAGTACCGACTAGAATCAGCTTGTGGTCAGTTGTCAGTTCGATTCGATTTCTATGCTTTGCGGTCAGTATGTATGTAGTTGAAGTGAGACCCTCTTCATGCCTGGTGTGAAATATGCGAAACACTTGAGGTGACACTCCGCCTCTTCACTGTATCCCCATTGTTGTTTGTTGGTCAAATTGTCGTAAATTAGTTTTAACACCTGACTGAGTGGCTTTTCGAGAGTTGGTCTCTGTCCACATCTCTCTGTGTGTTTGTGTGTGAGTTTACATTTTCGTTTTCTCAACCAGTTTTTGGCTATTTTCCTGATTTATCTGGAGGTGGACAGTAACCCTTTTCTCATATTGTATTTCTATTTCTGACTTTGTCATCTGTTTTGTGGTGTGTGAAATTAATGTAATCGCCTTTTAAGCATAAACTATGTGAGAACATTGATTTTCCATTAAATTGAAAGAGCACAAAAGGTGAGAATATAACAATTTGGATTACATGCTGGCATAAGTGAGTCGAATAGAAAGTTGGGCTAACGCAACAGAGATGGGCACAGGTAACTAAGTGTAGGGTCAAATAGTATTTAAGATTATCTGAGATTAAAGATCATATAAACGACTTCATTAAAAGAAAAGGTCCGACGGGACTTTACTAAAACAAACCAAGTATCCGTAAATCAAGAACAGTGAGAAGAAATTGTGACAAAAGTAAACCGAGATGCAAACATTTTAGTCTAAGAATAAATATGTTATTTGGACCGAAAAGCAAGCCTAAAGGAGACAATTGCCACCGCTATGCGTTTTGTGATTAAAGTTTTCTCATAATTCGTCTGATTCTCTCAGATTGGCAAATCGGACCCAAGCCAAACCGAAACGATAGTTCTTGCTCGTGAAGCAAACTGCAAGCCAAATGACTTTCTTTAGAAAATACTCAACTAGAATAAGAAACAGCATATAAATTACGGTTAGGTTTGGTTAATTTCTTCGACTTCTTTTCTTTTTATCGGCACAACTAGCATTGAAATAAGGTACATATGCTCTTTTTGCATAATTTCAAAATGTGATTGCTATTCAGAAATATAATTAACACACAACAAACCAAATTATATTCAAGGACCCTATCACCAGTGGACTTTGCTATGAGCTTAAATAATTAAGTCGCGCTTATTTACCTTTTTAGAAGCTTCTAAAACTTGTCCATATCGCTTTACTTCCTATGTATCTAGGCCAAGAACGAGATTAAATATGTAAAAAGTTTCCGGCTGCACCTGGATATAGACGTTTGTAAAGTTGACACGAATGTGGGACTTAATTATTGTTAATATTTAAATATGTATTTTTTAACCTGGGTCGAAATTTTAAATAATGGGAATTCTAACCTAAATAGTCTGAAAGATAAGAACAAAAAAAAAATTTTTCTGACTTAAAACTATAAAAAATGTGTGTATCCGTGTAGAATTTTTGGGGAAACTCAGAACACTGAATTGTTCTACTGAATCCAGAGAATCTTTTGTTCTTTTTCCGTACAACTGTGTTGAAATTTCGAGGAAGCGTCAAAGTTTCGTTTGGATAGTTCACCTCCTCAACATTTTCGGGTAGGTGGTGTTAAATAAGCCATGCTTTAACAAGCTTATTAAAAAATACAGCTTTTGTACCTTTACTTTTACCTAGGTACTGAACATTTCGGACACCTTTTACCACTAAGCAACTAATACATAGAGGCGTCAAATGCATAAAAATTGATTTCAATGCTTGTCGACATTAGAAGCCCGAGTCGCAATCGGCCAGAGAACGCCAGAGCCCCAGAGAGTGACCAGAGCGTAAGCGAACAAATCGTCGTGCTTGCCAGCAGTTTTGCCACAACACGAGGAGCGAAAGTTGCTAAATTTGCAATAAATAATTGCTAGAAAAATCTAAAAATTTAAAAAAAGAGGCTGAAAATAGTTGCTAAAAGTCAAAACTAAGATCCAATAAAAACCTTAAAAAAGAGTACTGTTCATTGAGTTAAGACTACAAAAATTCTTAAATAGCGCTCTTAAAACAGCTCTGGAGTCAGAATCTTCAGGTTATTTGCCATATTAATCTGCCATATTAGAAATTAATTAGTTAAAATTGGCAATTCAGAATAACTATGTTCAGCAGGAGGGGTATTTTGGTATCATTCAATTGATGAATTTAATTGAATTGGGTAAATTACTTGTCGTTGAGATACTAAACTTTCTCAAATAATAAAAAAGAAATATAAAATTCCTAGTAAAGAAATTGAAGATCCAGTCCGAGCCAAACCTGAATCGCCGCACAAACGAATAAAATAGATTTGTTTTGAACAAAAATTGGCAAGTCTCAGTTTTGAGCTGATCTGAAGGCGAGGTTGTGATTTCGTCATAATCAGCAAATGCATTTTCTGTGAAATTTTGGCTCGTTAAGATATACGCTAAATATTTGGCCGAGAAGTCAATGAGGGTGAACATTTGCTATTTCTGCGTAGTCCATCCTTTCGAAATAATATTAAATAATAAAGAAAATAACAATTCTTTAAGCCACCCTTATGCTTAAAAGCCTATTCTCAGATGAGATAAAAATTTAGCTCGGTACTATATTTCATATAAATAGGACTGCCGTTCAAAAGGAATCAGATTTAAAACTGCATAAAGTTGTTTCTATTTATATGAAATATAGTGCCGAACTCAATTTTTATCGTATCTGAGAATAGGCCTTAAAACAGGGCTACACACCGGTTTGAACCCGGAATTCCGACTTTTTCAAACTTTGAACTGAATCTCAAACGAAACCAAAGTAAAGAAAAATGCTGAACCTATAATAAATATGTTACGAATCTAATTTTTCGTTTCGGTACAACAAAATTAAAGACTTCTTGAAAAATAATTTTCATATTTAATTAATAATTTTAAATCCTTGATTCCACGTTCAGAAAATGACGAAAGTTATTTCTGCGACTTTGACGCTAACCAAAGTGTTTCAAATAATTATAGAGAACCGACTAAATCAAACTTGAAACCATTTACAGCTACTGCGCTTTATCTTATCAGTAACATCTTATGAATTCTCAGTTGATAGGACCGTAAAACTTAGTTTTTATGATCCAAAATACAGAAATTTTGAATATTTTTTTGAATATTAGTCAAATAACATGATTAAAATTTGAACCGAACCAGAAATCGACCCAAAACCCTTTCCAAAAAAACTCGAATTTAAAATTTCCGAACAACAAACCGCGAATCGGAGCTAAAAACAGTAATTGGGGTTGCAGCCCTGCTTAAAATAATATTAACTTCTTCAGCAATTTAGTCCTCACCAGGTTTAAAGCATTCATTGGACCATTATACTGAAAGAACCTTTCAGATATGTCTTAATACCAAAATAAGCCCTAATTTGGAACTATTTTGAATAATTATACCCTAATTCATCACTGCTTACTTCTGTTGTACTGAGGTAAAGTTCTTTAGCATAGAATGCTCAGGTTTCAAACGGACTTATTTGGCACTATTTTGCACTACAACTCAAGAGAAACGAAATAGCTGGAAATAGCTTAACATGATTTAAAAATGGCCAGATTTGTAGCGAATAGCATTTCCACTTTCAAAATTGCTAGATCTAGCAACTAAATAGCTAAAATGGCAACCCTGCTTGCCAGTCTGCGATTGACATTAGAGCGCAAAGCACGAGCACGCGCATTTTGCCATATCTTTTGTGTGTTTGTAAATATGTACACTGCTCGCCACTTGAATAGGACACCCTGTATGCTCTCTTTAAAACTGCTCGTAACTCGAAAACGAAATGGTAGAATAACGGTATTTTGTGCATACTATCTTTGTGCAAGCATTCTTCGCTCTTTCTGGTATATTCCAAGTTTTGGAATAGAACCGTTATAAAGTTGTTTGCACTTTATGTGAGCATTCGCAAAAATTCAATGGTATTTTTGCGCCACTTGAATAGAACATGCATTTTATTTGGTCGGTATCGTTGACACGTGCACACAAATTTTGGCTTACTTAAACTTTTTGCTTTAATTGAAGTGTTTATAAAATTGAAAAAAATTAAAATGGGGCGTGGCACTTCATTATCTGAGTCGGAGAAAGGAAAAATCCAAGCTTACAAGGATTCTGGCCTTTCTATTGCCAAAATAGCAAAAAAAAAGTCGACAGGAGCCGTCACGAATTATGGTAAAAACATGAAGGGCCGCACCCACAGTGTGCTTAAAATCGCGGACAAGCGACTTATATTAAGAGAAGCTTCCAATTTGCACGACTCTTTGGCCAAGATAAGGGAAAAATGCAACGTTAAAGCAAGTTTGACAACCATGCGTCATGTTATTAATAATGCTACACACCTGAAGAGACTAAAAATCAAGAAGAAGCCACCTCTTAACCCGGCTAGGAAGTTACAACGCCTTGATTTCGCGCGCGCACATGTCACCTGGACTTCAGAGTGGCAACGTGTTATCTTTTCGGACGAAAAAAAGTTTAATTTGGAGGGCCCCGATGGCTACAGCTACTATTTTCATGATCTTCGAAAAGAACCACACCATCTTGATAAGTTGCACAGCAGTGTTGGAGGTATTATGGTATGGGGGGCCATTTCCTATTATGGCACTTGTGAGGTTAAATTTATTCCAACCACCATGAAAGCGTTGTGTTATAATGGTATATTGAAAGAGGCCTTTCCACACTTCCAAACTCTTTTTGCAAATCTAAAATGGATTTATCAACATGATAATGCCCCTATACATACGGCCCGGATTGTTAATGTATTTACGACGAGCCAAAACGTGGAGTTATTAAACTGGCCACCCTATTCACCGGACTTGAATATCATTGAGAATGTGTGGGGATGGCTAACACGTGAAGTATATGGATCAGGTCAGCAATATTCGAGCGTTCCCGAACTAATTGCAGCTATCAAATTAGCACGGGGCTCGATATCGTTGAATTATTTGGGAAAATTGTATGCATCCCTTCCAGACCGAATGTGTGAGGTTTTGGAGAAAAAAGGAGGCTCAACACAATATTAAAAACTTTTTTTGGTTTAAAAACATGTTAATAATTTCTTATTTAAGTAATATTGTTATTTGAAAAGGATTGAAATATTCTTAAATGGTTTTTAGATAGAGTGTCCTATTCAAGTGGTGCAAAATAAAGACTCCAAAATTGGTTACTTATTGGTTAATAAGGTTTTTTGTATACTTACAACTTTTGAATAATTTTGTAATTTTCGTCTAATTACTACATTTAAATAAACTTTATAAGAAAACAAAAATTATTTTCCTAGATGGCTTGGTTTAGCAGCAATTAACTATAGAAAATCGACTTTAGAGGTGTCCTATTCAAGTGGCGAGCAGTGTATGTGCGTACACTTCTTTAAGGCCTGTTCTGAGAAGCGCGGAAAATAAATTTTTATGACGCACTCCATATAAAAACGAGAGCGTAAGTTAAAGTCGGCTCTAACCGACTTCGATATACCCGTTACTCATGGAAACAAATGTTTAATAGCCTTACTGTGTGCCTGAGGTGGGTCAGCCGAAAAGTATGCAACATTTTTTAACTCGTCTCTCTCTCGCTCTCTCTCTCTCTCTCTCACTAAGATTGCTGCTGAACGCAATGCTTAGGTTATGAGTGGGGTGGGTGGTGGGTGTTAACTGATCGTTTTTTGCTCATAACTTGAGTATCGTTCATCCGATCTTTATCATTCCTTCAGCAAATCGATAAAAAATTTTAAGTACTAGATATCTCTAGAAAGTACGAACCATCTATCATCAAAACTGTAGGAGATATGACGTTTTCCAAATTGCGGGGGCGTGAGGGGGCGTGGCAAAAATTGAAAATAAACTTGATCTGCGTGCAGACAATAGGAGTCTACATTTCAAATTTGGTTGCGCTAGCTCTTCTAGTCTCTGAGATCTAGGTGTTCATACAGACAGACGGACAGACGGACATGGCTATATCGACTCGGCTGTTGATGCTGATCAAGAATATATATACTTTATATGGTCGGAAATGATTCCTTCTGCCTGTTACATACATTTGCACGACTTTAGTAGACCCTTTTACTCTACGAGTAACGGGTATAAAAACAGTGGCGGAAACTTTCCGCGGCCAAATTTTGTTTCTGTATTCTGAGACGCGCTAAATAAATAGACAATTGGCCTATCGATAGTTGACGTATCGATAGCGGTGTGGGTTGTGAGTGGATTGAATGAACAGCTGATGCCATGGCGGAAATATAAGCAGCTCATTTTTTTGACGTCAAAATCGACAATGCACGGGAAACATGAACACAAACGAAAACGCACCGAGAGATTCAATCGCGAGGAAACTGTTAGCTAGGGGCCACAAATCAGCCCAAGAAAGTTACGAAATCAGCACTGGAGTGTCATACCCCTAAAATCGTCTCCTATGCCAACGGACGCAAGCGTCCGCACTTCGGTGGATGCCAAACAAACAGGTGGTGACATCCAAACCCGGTCATCCAGTTTACCACCACCGCGGACCAGCTAAAAATCGAGTTGGATAGCGATGCGACTGCTGTGGGCAGCATTGCCAGCTCCAGCGGTGTGGGCGTGGCTGTCAAACGTGAACGCCAGGAGGAGGATTTTTAAATAAAACAATAATTTTGTATGAAAACTAAAAATATATTTTCCAATCTTTAGCATTGCGTTTCACTTGAGAGCCAAAATGAAGGCACAGCCCAAATCCATGATTTGCAGATACTCCAGCCGCCGTCCTGGAGACGATAGCAGCATTCCTACAAAGAAATGCATATTCAACCAACTTTGAATCAAGCATCAAAAGTGCTACTACCCCCATGTTGTCGCATATCTGGGCATTCGTCAGGGCCGCATGAAGCACTATGAACTCCACAAACTGCTTCAGCTGACCCACACTGTGGGCCGATGACCCAATCTTTTGTACAAACTTCTCCAAACGATTACAGTTGCCCGAACGGCAGACTTCCAAATAATTCTTCAAGTAGTAGTCCGGGACTATGCCCGACATCTCAAACAGATCAGCCTTGTTGACGACATTCTCGACACCATTAAGACGATGGCAAGACGTATATCATCTCCCAATATCCGTAAAATAGACTTGTAGGCCTCCTCCTCGACCTGCACCTACTCCAAGTGTGACTCAAACGGGCAATAATTTGATCCTCGCCCAACGCCTTGAACCGGAATTTGATGCCGCTACCTCCATCAACATACATATCTGTGTTCCTGTTGCGCAGCTTAATTAAACTATTTTTGAAAAAAAAACACTCAACAGCTGACTACCAGTGTGGCCGTTTCTGTATTTGGTCTCTTTGACTTATATATGGGCTCACTAATAATTTATGTGGATGCTAAATTTATTATGTGCAATTTAGCAATTTTGCCAGGCCTTAAGGCCTGTTCTGAGAAGCGCGGAAAATTTAGCTCGCTAAATTGCACATAATAAATTTAGCATCCACATAAATTATTAGTGAGCCCATATATAAGCCAAAGAGACCAAATACAGAAACGGCCACACTGGGGATCAGCTGTTTTGTTTTGTTTACAAACAAAAGTTGAAAGTGTTTTTTGGACTTCTACTTGAAGGATTATTTGGAAGTCTGCCGTTCTGGCAACTGTAATCGTTTGGAGAAGTGTGTACAAGAGATTGGGTCATCCGCCAACAGTGTGGGTCAGCTGAAGCAGTTTGTGCAGTACATAGTGCTTCATGCGGCCCTGACGAATGCCCAGATATGCGACAATATGGGGGGGTAGCACTTTTGATGCTTGATTCAAAGTTGGTTGAATATGCATTTCTTTGTAGGAATGCTGCTATCGTCTCCAGGACGGCGGCTCGGAGTATCTGCAAATCATGGATTTGGGCTGTGCCTTCATTTTGGCTCTCAGTGAAACGCAATGCTAAAGATTGGAAAATATATTTTTAGTTTTCATACAAAATTATTGTTTTATTTAAAAATCCTCCTCCTGGCGTTCACGTTTGACAGCCACGCCCACACCGCTGGAGCTGGCAATGCTGCCCACAGCAGTCGCATCGCTATCCAACTCTATTTTTAGCTGGTCCGCGGTGGTGGTAAACTGGATGACCGGGTTTGGATGTCACCACCTGTTTGTTTGGCATCCACCGAGTGCGGACGCTTGCGTCCGTTGGCATAGGAGACGATTTTAGGGGTATGACACTCCAGTGCTGATTTCGTAACTTTCTTGGGCTGATTTGTGGCCCCTAGCTAACAGTTTCCTCGCGATTGAATCTCTCGGTGCGTTTTCGTTTGTGTTCATGTTTCCCGTGCATTGTCGATTTTGACGTCAAAAAAATGAGCTGCTTATATTTCCGCCATGGCATCAGCTGTTCATTCAATCCACTCACAACCCACACCGCTATCGATACGTCAACTATCGATAGGCCAATTGTCTATTTATTTAGCGCGTCTCAGAATACAGAAACGAAATTCCGGCGCGGAAAGTTTCCGCCACGGTTTTTTTTATATGGAGTGCGTCATAAAAATTTATTTTCCGCGCTTCTCAGAACAGGCCTTTAAGCAAAATGCGCAGTGTTGCTGAGATTCACAGTGCAAAGTTACTAACATTTCTTTGTCTGTGCGACAGACTCAAATGGCAATCCAACAGCAAACAGCCAGGAATGAATTTTTTTATTATTCTATTCTCTAGTTTATCAATATATTTCACAGACGAGGTTTTGCATCTGAGAAGTTAGCAATCGTTCCTTATGTATTTTTGGCCGGTGAACTCAAATCAATTGTTCGTTTTTTTCACAGCACGTCAGGTTTATGAGATATTTGCATAAACGTGGGTTGGCGAGGCAAATCTGCATGTGTAGGTCCTGCAGCCACATTAAATAACCTATTCCTACCAAATTTGTTTCTACGTAGACTGAGTTGAATAACAATAACGAAAATATAAAATCAAAGTTTTGTTCTGGTTCTTAAGATGGTTTTATTTTGATTTAAATATGAAAAATATGGATTTTTCTGAGAAATTTTAACTTGTTCACAAGTTCAAAAAATTCTTAAAATTAATCTGCCAATTTAAAAAAAAACGTGAAATTTACTAGCTAATAGATCCATGTATTCTCAAATTAACTACATTTACACTTTTTTGATATCATCGCGATCGTAAAAGTTAGGGGCCAAAACCTATGAAAATGTCTGACGTTTTTTTTTACAATTTGGTCATTAAATTTCCCGCTAAAATTTTTATAAACTAAGAGAAATCAAAGTAAAATAACTTTTTTATAACGACTATTTTGTTTCACAATATTTACGTTCTAATTTTTTAATTTTAAGAAATTTTGGTGGTAAATACATATTAAGTAAAATATGTCTTAAATTTTAATAGTTCTTGGTTCATAGCTTTTATGAGCGCGATGATATCAAAAAAGTGTAAATGTAGTACATTTTGGAATATGATGATCTATTAGATTGCTTAGCGCTTTTTCCTTACCTAGGTATATTTTTTGAAATTTACCTTGTACCTTACCTAGGTAAGAAAAATTTGTACCTTTCCAGTCACTGGTTATTCTTTAATCAAAGCCGGTCATGAGCCGATCCGATCCGTTTCGGGAATCTTTGGTACCACGAGCAGGAGCATGAACCGAACCTTATAGATTTCTGATCTCCCAAACCCAAACCAGACCTCCCATTGTTTATAAAAGGTTCGTTTAAAAAAATTACTTAACTTCCTTTTTTAAGATTTTATATAAATTTATTGATATTTTAGACGAAAACAATATTGTTAATTACTGGTTCTGTCGGTACACACACTGCTGAAGATCCAATTTGTAACACACAATCAATTACGAATTTGAGAAGAGAAATACAGCAAATACTCATTTTTATGAACTAGTAAAAAGTCGAAGGTCCCGGTTCATTTGTAATTCGAATATAGTGAATAGCTATGATCGACATCTCAAATAGTTTGATAAATTAACAAAAATGTATACATTTGCTGGAATTCGAGGAAAACAGAGGCCAAAATGTTTCAACGAATTTAAATGCTATGATCCATGGTTCGGTGTTGAACCGGAACATTTATTTAAAATCTATGAAATGTTCAGGCTGTGGGCAATATTAATCAAATGCTCTAAGGCATTAAAAACTTTTATATTTATTATTAATGTAGTACAGTAAGCAATGATTAGATAGCACTACCTTAGGTTAGATCACAATTAAAAACGAATCAAGCTGTAGAAAAGCGCCTAAATGTAGTACTTCCAAGTTATCTTTAATTTTTATTCCTGTTGCTAAGTTAATTTTCATCTATTTCTTGCTTTGCGTAGCAAACTCTTGGAATTTATGTATATTTCCAATCCCTTTCACTCACTTACCTAGTCAAGCTACTAACGAATTACCCAAAAAATTTGAGACAAGGCAGTAAAGGAAACGAAAAAAAAAGAGTATCAAAGGAAATGGGAAGCCAAATGCAGAGGGAAAGGCAAATGCAAAGTCATTATGTTACACATTTGGCCTAATGAGATTTTTTATGGTGATGATGGTCCGCACACACAAACACACACACAGGACACGCAAACATCTTCTTAATTATTCACAATGAACGAATATGGTCTTAAATCTAGAGAGAGACCAGCAGCGAGTAGACATTTTGACACCTTTATGGCTCAATAAATTCCAACCCAAGCAAAAAAAAAAAATAAAACCTGGTTAGCAGAAACACTAAAATCAGTTCATTAGAAACTCGCTAGGGATTTTGATTTGGCTCCTTGATTACACTCAAGATGTCGAAGCCATGCACATACTCCATGTGGAGTTTACAATTACCCTTAAAAAGCTGTAAAAGTCTGACTTGAGCATGCCATTAGTGGGATCCTTCACCTCGTCGTCCATGTCCACATTTGCTTATGAATAATGTTTTAATATCGCCAGCATTTCGTTCTGGGCACGCAATTGCATGTTAAATGCATATGATTCTCCTCTGACGGGGTGAAGGGAGGCGGGGGGAGCCCAACTAATATGCGAAAATTATGGGTTGTAGTTTAAGAGGTACTTTTACTCCAGTTAGTGTTTTTTTTTCTCTCTCTCTCTCTCTCTCTCTCTCCCTTCTGTATATTTTTTAATGACATCCATGCGAGTCCCTTGAATGCTTAAGTGATTAGGCGTTAGTTTTAGGGTTAGGCAAACATTATATTAATTAATGGCGTCTGCACTTGAGTTGAAGCGGTTTGTGTAAGACGAGTTGAGTGTGAGTAAAAGAAGAGCGAATGATGCTTACATGACATAATTATAATGAAGGAAGTTCTTACAAAAGAGTAGAAAAACTACATAGGAGTGGTTTGAAATGAAGAAAATTAAATAATTAGTGTTGAAATATCAAAATATATAAGAAATACACAAAACGTAAACATCGCTCATAGGAATCGTCGCTTTTAGCTTGTGTCCTACACAACCTCTTTGTTTCTAGCTATTGCTTTTAATTTCTGTCTTGATTGAAAACTATTTTTAAACTGTTTTTCTCTTTTGCAGCAATTATCTAATGCCTCTTGTCTATCTCTTTCAATTTTGGCACAAAACAAATCGATTCGTAATCTGTGCAGTATATAAAATTATTTTAAAATAATTTGTATTTTGCTTTAAATTGACCCACACACAATCTATAAACATAATCAACTGTTAACACTTCCCCCCGTTTAGCCCAAAATCTCTTCCAAACTTAACCCCAAAACTGGTGCAACAAAAATAAATTCCATTTCATGGCACATTTAAAATTTTGCCGCCCACAAGTATGCAACAGTTTTTGGGGTTTTGGGTTTTCACATTGGATGCTTCCGTTTCCGTTTATATTTGATAATTTCCTTTTTTTTTTGCAATTTGATTTGTTGCACAAAAACTCACAACACATTTTTGTGACACTCGCCTAGCGCAAAATTTGCTTGCTGTCTGACACATATTTGGATGACATCTGTTAGAATGACAGCCTGCACAGCAAAATTAAAGATATTTAAACCACTACAAATTTACCTTCTGCCTTTTTGGTCTAACGCTGCACAAAACACTCGAGACTTGGCCACAGATTTTGTGTTTAATATGCACTTGGGGGCATACGCCGAAGTTTCAGTTTCAGTTTTCGCACGACTTATGCCTGACTGCGCGGGCTTTTCACTAAAAAATAAGTGTTAAGCAAACATTTGATGTTCATAGAAACAGGGCCATGTTTGTCAAGTCTTGAGCACTGAACTGCTGCATGATGAACTAAAGATGTGTTCAACACTTTGCAGACATACTTATTGTAGTACGGAAGGGAGGTCATGTGTACAAAAGATTTATCGAGAGACTAGGTAAAGATACTAAACAGAAAATGGAAGGGTGCAACATAAAGAGGAATTAATTCAAAATGTTTAGTGTGCAGCTTGGTTGGCCCTGACAATGCACAGATGTGAGAAACAGCTGCAACTGAAAACAGTAAAAATATTTAACAGAAAGAGTTAGCAAATACCAATGTTAATTCAACCTTTTTCATCTCTGCCTGGATTTTAAAGATGAGCGCAGTATTTTAGAGATAGGGCAGGCCAGGATTGAATTTAATATTTGGTTTGGGATCGGGACGGGAGAGACTTTAAAGTCTTCGAGACGGCTCTGGACTAATTCAAAATTTTAATTAACCTCTTTTAAAATGCTAGTGAAAATTTTAAATTTATTTTGAAATTTCCAGTCAAAACGAAAGTCCAACGGAAATCGAAATAAACTGCGGTATACTAAACAAGAACGGGACAAGAGTATCTTAAGCAGATATATATATCAGATCTAAGACGACAGACGAAGTTAGAAAGTAAGCACCCAAACAACGTATTAGCAGTTGCTAAAGTCTGAACCTTTTGCTCCATCAACAAGTACAAAAGTAATTTATGTTTTGCTTTCGCGATTTCGTGTCGCTCGTTTAGTTGTGCGCCCTTCGGTTTGGTGTTGCTTGAGGTACTTAAACGAATAGCGCGTTGTATGTAAATTTAAGAAAAAGCTTAATTCAATTTTGGGGTAGTCTTTTCAACAGTTAAATATTGTTGGATTAGATGAAACGGGAACGCAATGTTATTGTATCAGTATTTTGGGCATATGGAACCATGTTCTATAAAACAATCAACTTATTGAATCGATTGAGTGGCTTCGCTACGATTTCTAATCTTCTATATAGCTGCAATGTGTCAGATAAACTTAGTTTGTTCTGTTATTAGTTAGATTAAGTGTGGAAATTGTAAAATTTACCCTAAATCGAAAAAGAAGAAAGAAATGACCCAATTTATCGATAAATTAAGTTTTGTTTCACATTGAAAATCTTGGAATTAAAAGTATATCGTGAGTATATCGAGAACTACAAAGAAATATTCTTCAGGTTCATTCTGAATATAAGACAAAAACTTAATTAGTTGTTGGGCTTAGCGACATGTTCTTAGTTATTTAAAAAATAGTTGTATGCCGGCTCAAGGTCGTGTGTCTTTTATGTGCTTTGAATGTAATAAAACGCATATATTTGGTTTCCTCCAATATAGTTCTATATGCCGTCGGAATTCGTCATTAGGGCTGTATAACAATAATACAATAATAACGTGTTTATTATATGCAACATTTCTAACGCGAACCGCTTATTAAGTTGTTGTTCCTGTTGCAGTATGCTCACTGCTGAGAAGTCTGCTGAGTGTCTGCTTTCTGCACAGTGGGCCGAAAGTGCTGTTTTTTTAAATGATGTCTCGTCACGTCGTTGTACATTAGACTTATGTCATTCAATGTGTAAATGTAATTCAATAATTAATATAATTTAAACTAAAAAAAAAGGGAAAAAATTATATTTTTTAAATCATAATTTTTAAGTTTTGTTTTTTTTACTATTTTATTTATTCAATACAAAACAATGGAAATTTTTGGCTTTTGGCCATTTTGAATTTTTGGCCAAAGTTAAAATAAAGGGAAAACATGATGATTATACATTTTTGTAATTTTGAGTAATAAAAATAATAATGATAATTTAAGCATGTATGTATTAACGACCTTTATGTTAATTAAACCTTCAAATTTTTTGCCGGCTCTAGGTCTCGTTATGTTGATACATAACTTTCCCAAGTGATTATGGCATCTCAGGCATGAGGAGGGAGTTGTTTTCTGATTGTGGTACCAGGTGAAGACCGCTGATGATATGGTAGAGATACCATTGAAACAGCTTTTCGGTCGACTAAACTCCTTTGTGGTGTGGTGTGTCCCTGTTTTAAAGTTATGTATCAACATAACGAGACCTAGAGCCGGCAAAAAATTTGAAGGTTTAATAATAATTTAATAAATCAAAATGTTTTCAAATACTGTTATTTGTATTGTGTGTGTGTTGTGAATAAAATTAAAATTACAGAATAGCATGGTGAATAACATAGTGAATAAATAAAATATTAAAAACAAAACTAAGAATATCATAACCGACTTGGTTGCACGAACCGTCCGTCGGCCAAGCACATTTTGCCTCACCCTGCTCCATCTTACTACGCCTGACTTCCCTGGTCTTCACAAGATATCAGACCGTACGGGGCTTTGACTAATGTGCCTGCTGTTCGGCATTTGTTCTAGTTCATTTGTAATGTTGTATATTATAGTATTTCCAAAATCTCTTTTCTATTAAGCATAGGTTTTTTAATGTAGGCTACCAGTCCCTCCCAATTCTCGTTAGTTTTATCGTCTAGGATATCATGTAGCTCCTCCTTCGTAAAATATGGTTTGCCGAGGGTCGGTAAGATTTGGACATCTTGCTAAGAAGTTCGTCAAATCCTCATTTTCTCCGGTATTACAGATTGGGCGCGGTATGTTTACCGGACTGCTGTACGTATTTGATGACAACGTGATAAGGTCAAGACGCGCTTTCATCACCCATGAGATTTTGCTGGTTGCCAGGTGTTGCAGTTTATGGTCGAGATATCTGTATATTTTAGTTTGGCTGGATCCTTTCCGCGTCATCCGTTCCGCGTGCGTCTTCTGTCTAAGAGCATCCATTATGCTGATTCTCATTGAATTCCAATCCTTAACGAAGCCTAGACCATCTTTCCAGTTGAGGGTGAGAGGAGCGCATACCTTATCAAGCTCTTGTGCCCAAAAAACACTTTTTCTAATTATCTCGAATGTAAGAAAATGCGACAGTATATTTTGAGGAGAGTCTCATAGAAAAAAAGGGTTTTCCCTGTGTACCCAAGGTGTAAGTCTAAGGTATAGAAGTGCGCAACAAAGTCTCCATCTTTTTGAAAGCACCATAAAACTGTGACTCATTTTTGAACTCGAAAAAGTTGATCGCGTCGAGACCACGTTTGGTGGGAGTGTCCAGATCTAATTTCTGATTTTTTTATTTAAATTCAAAAAGAATGACCCATTTATTGAATGTGTGGGAAAATCATTTGATTTGAGAATTTTGAATATACTGGATCGCTTACTTCCATAACTTTTCTGATAAAATATTTTGCTGAATTTTTATACCCTTGTAGAGGGTATATTAAAATTGTCGAGATGTTCGAGATATATATTCTTGATCAGCATGACGAGCTGAGTTGATATAGCCATGTCCGTCTGTCCGTCCGTCTGTCCGTCGGTCCGTCGGTCCGTCTGTTTCTATGCTATCTCCTCCGTCAGTTTTAAAGCTATCTTAATCAAACTTTGCACGAAGTCTTTTGGTACAAATACGCTGCACATTTGTCGGAGCCGGCCAGATCGGATGACTATAGCGTATAGCTGCCATAGGAACCATCGGCCGAAAATGTTGTTTTTGTGATAAAAACTTTTTTGTCTTCAACGCAAGCGTCCACAAACCTCTTATTTATAAGTTTTTAATGCTTTCACATAATTCTTTCAAGTTTGATAGGACAACTATATAGTATAGCTGGCATAGAAATTGGGTGTAGAAAATGTATATAGGAGGCCTTGTTACAAATGTGTACATTTGGCCGAATGTACATATTTGGGTCTACTAATTTATATAAATCATACAAGCTACAAGGGTATAAAAACTTCGGTCGAGCCGAAGTTAGCTTTCCTCTATTTTCTATTATGTTATTGGGGTGTTTGGAGTGATAACACAGTGCAACACAAAATTTTGATTCCAACGAGACCAACAAAATTTGAATGGTACTTATGGTAGTTAAAAAATCCTGGCTGGGTTTAGTCTGATTGGCTAAGGATTTCTTGTAATGGACTCTTGAATTTTTTAGGTTTTTTGAAAAAATGTTTTGTTGTTAAAGTCTATATCTCATAAACTATTTGAAATTTTACTTCACTGTCTTCAGCAATTTTGTAGCTCTTAACCACGCCTACAAAACACTTCTTTCGACCAGCTCAAACAAAAACCGTGTTCTTCCTAAAAATCTTAAAAACGTAAAAGTCAGCGGTGTCACAGAAATCTCTTCCAACCAAATTCCAACCCAAAACCAATTCTCGGTGTCACAGAAATCTCTTTCGGTTGGTTTCAAATCTTTCGTGTTTTGTCAGAAGATTTAGCAAAATTCACCACCCAAACAATTTTGACAAGTAAAATTAGTATTGGAAATGTAAACAACATTATTTTTCTGAATATGTTGCATCAAATGAATAAATTATTTGATTAGTTTAAACATTGCAATTTGCGTTTTAATAATTATTCGCTAAACCAACCGACGTGTTTCGTATTTGTCAAAAGCAGCCACCGCACCCACCGAGCGAACACATTTTTAAGTTTCGCATTTTATTTTTGGAGAATATGAAACGAATATATATAAATTTTAATTTTAATTTAAAACTGCATCATAAAACATATAACACAATCAATAAATATCACTTGAACATAAAATTACCCCTTAACTAAAAAAAGGGAAATTTTTTGCGAGGGATGCAGCCCTGTTTTTAGAGATGATAGTTCAGTTGGAATAGCTTCTGTTCTAACAAGATTTTCAAATAAGAAAATGAAATCTCTTGGAGTTCTGTGACACCGACGAATTTTTCGAGCGATTTGCAAACCAACCGAAAATGAAATCTCTAGAGATTTCTGTGACACCGCTGAATATCAACCTTTTCCACTGCTTTTGTTAAGGGTTTTGATTTTATCTTGAAAACCGCTTCCATTTCAATATAGTATTTATTCCGAGAATGTAGATGCGATAAATGCGATAATTTTTTATGAATATAACAATTTCATTAGATTATTCTTTTTATACTCTGTACCGAAGGTACATAGAGTATATTAAGTTTGTGCAAAAGTATGTAACAGGGAGAAGGAATCGTTTCCGACCCTATAAAGTATATATATTCTTGATCAGCATCAACAGCCGAGTCGATATAGCCATGTCCGTCTGTCTGTCTGTCCGTCCGTATGAACGAAGAGATCTCAGAGATGGTAAGAGATAGAGGTTTGACATGTATGGGACATATATTTCTTATACTTGCAGGCAGATCAAGTTTATTTTCAATTTTTGACACGCTCCCTCCCGCCCCCGCAATTTGGAACAAAATTATTTATCGATTTGCAGAAGGAATGATAAAGATCGGATGAACGATACTCAAGTTATGGGCAAAAAACGGCCAGTTAATACCACCCACCCCCCCACCAACAACCACAGCAACATACCCTAACCGTTCAACACAGGCAATCTTAGTGCGAGAGAGAAAGAGAGAGAGAGAAACTTAGAGAGCGCACCGCGTTGTGCGCGGTTTGTTAACTGGCCGTTTGACTCCTGAGCAAATGCGAGTTTAAGGGTACAGAGTATGTTATAGTCGGGCTTGACCGACTTTCTTTCTTGTTTATAATAGTGACCTAGAAACTATTAGGGCCGATTTCTGTTCTTCCAGATAGCTGCTATGTGTCAGATAAGCTCACAATTTACTCTGCTATTTGTAAGTTTATGTGACATATAGCTCTATGTAAAAGGCGAGAGTTCGGCCCTTAAAAGTTTAAATAAAACTCGTAAAATTAGCTAATTAGATAAAAATTCAAATTTGCGTTGAGACAATCCCAGCTTGGCGACAACGTAATCCATTGCAGCTTGTGTTACGAGCGCTGGTCCATCGTCTTCTTCATCTGGCCCAAACATTGGGTCGTTGGGATCTGTCTGTTCGGACTCGGACACCAAATGGGGTGGATCTGCACCCAAATGTTGTTGTGGAAGTGATGCCTAGGGACCACGAACGTAAATTGTCTTTGACATTTTTTTCCTGTTTTCCCAATTATGTAATGTATTAGCACTTCTCCTTAGCATGTCCATTTGGATCTGTCCATATGACCGGCGTACCAAATAGCATTCGACTGCATACAGTATATGGCGTCCACGAACGATCAAACAAATCTGGTTCATCAGAATAAAACAGAAGGTACGGTCCACAAACATAACAAAATCCAACACATTTCCATTTTCAAGAGTCTCCCGATTCTATCGTCAGTAAGCCTTTCGCTGAAGAATTCATGATCGCCAACTGACTCTTCTTATTATCATTGCTATTGGTGGCGGTTTTCAAAATAAAAGCACAAAAACAATGGAAAATTATGAATTTTTTTACATTTTCGTGATTTTGAGGATAAAGACGATATTTTTTTGAGCTGTTCCAAGGCATTGTTTTTTATGCGTGGTTAAGAGCTACAATATTGCTGAATACAGTAAGGTAAAATTTTTTTGAAAATTGGTTCACAGTGCAATTAATTATTTTCCCGGAGGCCAATGAGAATTCTACATTCAACTATAGGTCCCTTCCTTCTGTGATTAAATTTAAAGAAGAGAAAGTCCGCTCTGGACTGTGAATGCCAAATATTTAATTACTTTTAAATGACACTTGAGAGATAAATCAGACAATAGTTATCATATTTCTGATAAAGTTTGTTCTTTCCTGAAAGTCAAAAGTCACCATGTTGAAACATTTTCACTAAAAATAAAGATATTGAACTTGCTAATTATAATCATAACAGTGTGTTATATTTATCTAGCATTTCCAAAAAGTCCACATCGGACGTTTATATCATATAGTTATCCTATGAATTATATGCCTGGGTTCGTAAATATCACTCATATAAATATCAAGTGATAATTATCACTAGCATATTCATCACGAGTGATTCAAAGATTTGAATATCAAACAGTGGAAAAATTAAATACAGTATTCTCTATCATTGTGTGCTCGTTACTGTAAAGTAAAATGGGAAGAATAAAGAAATATAGAAGCAATACAGTGACATTGCCAACAGATCCAGCATTGGTATTATGCATTATTTGCAATAGAAAAATGTCTATTCATACTGGAAATATAAAGCGCTACTTCAAATTTGTTCACAAAAAAGATGATGTGAAAATGGCCCCAAAGAAGACATATACCCCGGTGACTTTAAAACTAAGCCATAGCGATTTTCTAAAATCTATTTCACGCTTGGATTCCTCGTTATCTTATATTCGACAACGATATCTTCCAAGATATATTGCACCCTTGGACGGATGGATATAATCGCAGATTTAACTCGAGAAATATATCAACTCAAATCGACATGAGTATGAAGATATTGGAGTCTCAGAAGAATCTCGTAGTCATCGATGATTTTGAAGAAATTAATGAAATATTAAATCTTCTTTAAGCGTGGTTCAAAATTAGAAAACTGTCGGAAATTTCGCAGACAAAATCAGACTCTTCCTTTACTGGACAACAACACTCGTTGAAGTTCAACGTATAAAATGATTGAATCTCTTTAGACTGCAAAAACTAAGCCGCAAAGTCTGTCATCCATTGACTGAATTTGCATCGAAGAGTTTTACTCTTCATTTAAGCCTATTGCGAAGTGTACCACAATGCTGCAGACACCAGACATGGTAATGGAAGACATCTACCGAGAATGGCTTCTTAGTGAAGCGCAGATTTTACAGCTGGGGTGTGAATATGATCTTGAAAGGAAGTTACAAGCCGCAGTGCTAAGAAAAAAAACACCTTCTAATGGAGAACGATGATTTTTGGGCTGCAATATATATTGACCCTCGACTTTGTTTTAGAGGCTCTAAATTTTTAAGTGATACTGAAAAACAAACTGCAAAAGTAAGTTATTTAATAAATATTTCTATTACTATTATTTACAGTTTGCACACAAACAATTAATACAATTTTAATTTCAGATAAAATAGACATCAACATATAAAAAAATTGTGGCATTGGAAGCATTCCTGAAGAAATGCCAAGTACATCGGCCAATTCGGAGTATAGTGTTCTAAGATCTGAAAAATCTGAACAAATCGATGACAACTCAATCCAAAGCAAAAGAGCAAATTTGCATTACGGTGAACGGATTAGTATCGACGGCAGGGTTGTGCATTACTGGCCATCACATAAATATAAAGAACCAACTTTGGAAAAAATGGCCGAAATTGCTCTTCCTCTGCCAGGAACACAAGTCTCTGTAGAAAGGGCGCTCATTGCACTACCATATATGTGGGATGCAGTTTGCTCACGAGGTTCAAGCCATCACTAATTAACTAGCGACGCCCTAGACAATAACGTAACCAATAAACAGTACGAGAACGACGACCGGAGGGACCGATGCAACCGATGCAACCAACGACGATTAACTGAAGATGAATTTCACTGCTTAATAACTAAACTTTAACCATTATATTCAATAAACATTATCCTTTAAATAAAAAACCCCACATATATTTTTACCAGGTTGAGAACTCGATTAAGCGCAAAGTAGCTTGAGAACATATTATTGGTTAAGCTCAACCATCAATTGCTAAATTATATTTAATTTGAATAAGAATAATATAACGAGATCACTTAAAACTTTGTATTGAGTGATCAAAACTGTTGACGCGAAGTATTGTCCGCGATTTTTATACTCTGTATATAAGGTACACAGAGTATATTAAGTTTGTGCAAAAGTATGTTACAGTCAGAAGGAATCATCTCCGACCCTATAAAGTATATATATTCTTGATCAGCATCAATAGCCGAGTCCATAGCCATGTCCGTCTGTCTATCAGTCCGTCTGTATGAACGCACAGATCTCAGAGATGGTAAGAGATAGAGGTTTGACATGTATGGTACAAACCGTCAATATACTTGCAGGCAGATGAAGTTTATTTTCAATTTTTGACCCGCCCCCTCCCGGCACTGCAATTTGGAAAAAACCTCATATCTTCCACAGTTTTGATGATAGATAGTTAGTACCTTCTTGAGATATATAGTAATCAAAATTATTTATCGATTTGCTGAAGGAATGATAAAGATCGGATGAACGATACTCAAGTTATGACTCAAAAAACGGCCAGTTAACACCAAAAACGTCAAATGGCATTCGGAAAGCGAATATAATTTAGTAAAAACTTTGACATTTACGAAATGGGTCGCTATTCGCTGGAAGAAAGTTGGGAAATATTAAAAACATATTTCCAAAGTGGTGAGTCCTCGACTCAAACTGTGCTAAATTTGAAAAATAAGTTTAATAAAAACGAGAAAGATAAGCTAACTTCGTCTGTGCCGAAGTTTTTATACTTTTGCAAATGCAAACGTCACAGCTTATGAACGCTTAAATAAAAATTAAAAATTTTTGTAACTAAAACCCATTTTCCGACAGATAAACATCTGATTTCGACCAAATTTCGCGAATCTTTTTGAAAACATATCGAATTAACAATCGCCGAGTTTAAGAAAGATAAAATTGAAAACAAAAAAGTTTTTCTCACTTAGACTCAATTTCCGACCGATTGGTCCTATGGCAGCCCTAAGATATAGTCATCCGATTTGGACCAAATTTTGCGAATATATTTGAAAGCATATACAATTAGTAATCAGTGAGTTCAACGACGCTAACATAAAAAACAAAAAAAAATTTTTTACTAAGACCCATTTTCCGACCGATCGGTCATATGGCAGCTATATGATATAGTCATCCGATCCGGTCGGTTCCGACATATTAGCAGCGTGCAGTAAAAGAAGACTCTGTGCAAAATTTCAGCTCGATAGCTTTAAAACTGAGAAACTAGTTTGCGTAGAAACAGACAGACAGACGGACGGACAAACAGACGGACAGACGAACGGACAAAGCTCAATCGACTCAGCTCGTCGCCCTGATCAAGAATATATATATTTTATGGGGTCGGAAATGAATATTTCTATGCTTTGCAAACTTCTGGGCAAAATTATAATACCCTTTGCAAGGGTATAAAAATGTCCCGAACACTCAATTTGTGGATCAATTCGTGATGCGAGTTCGTGAAACTGGAATGTTGGTGGATAAACCGACCCGTGTACGTACTCGTTCGGTACGCTCGACCGAAAACATTGCTGCGGTTGCTGAAAATGTGCGTGAACAACCATCGACGTCAACTCGCCATCGATCCCAAGAATTGGGAAAGAAACAATTCGCGCACTTCTTTGATGCGAATTTTGCATAAAGACCTTGCCATGAAGCCATACAAAGTTCAATTGGTGCAGCAGCCAAAGCCAATTGACCATCCGAGTCGTCTACAGTTCGCAAATTGGGCGGAAGATCGTTTGTCCGAAGATAATGAATTTGACCGAAAAATCATCTTTTCGGATGAAGCACATTTCCACCTCGATGGTTATGTTAATAAACAAAATTGTCGCATCTGGGGCACAGAAAATCCGCATATCGTCGTCGAAAAGCCAATGCACCCGCAACGTGTCACATCAAGGAGCCACCGTGACCGTGGATGGTGAGCGCTACCGCGCAATATTAAGTGATTGGTTCTTCGAGGAAATTAAAGCGATCACACAAACGATATTCTGCGCCCTATCTTCGAAAATCGAATTATAAGCAAATATGGAGATGTGAATTGGCCGCCAAGAAGCTGTGATCCGACACCGTTAGACTACTATCTTTGGGGAGCGGTCAAGGACAAATGTTATGCAAACAATCCTGAAACAATTGATGAGTTGAAGAACGAGATTCGAGTTGCTATTGCTGACATACGTGCCGAAACAATTGAAAATGTTCTCAAAAATTGGGTGGATCGAATGGGCTACTGCCAAGTCAGCCGTGGTGGTCATTTGACCGAAATTGTTTTTCATAAATAAATGACATGAACCAACCTTTCCAATAAATGATCAACCTTTGAAAAATATTGAGCCGTTTTTTCTTTATAGCAAAATTAAATTCCAATTTTTTAATGGACCACCCTGCAAATGGACAGCGACCGTATTGATAATGTAAATAGTAATTGTGTAAATAATGTGAAAATAAAGACCGGCGCGCCCCGAAGAGTCATTTCATTTTGTTGTGATGTGTGATCAGAGTTTGGTAACTAAATTTGACACAACTATCACTAATGTTTTATTTTTTGGTTTCACGCAGTACACATTTTCTGTACGCCCTTTTGTTTGTAAGCTACTGAACGAAACAGACAAAATCAAGGGTATCTGGTATTTTATATTCGTGGCAATGAACTTCAGCGCTCCTACTTGTTATCGAAATTGATTCGCCTAGTGCACATTCTAATGTATTTGTATTCAATCCAAGTTGCATATCAATTTTGAACCCAAAACTTCACTAGATTTAGATACTTGCCCTCAGAAGAGTTAATTTAAAATAGAATAATGTAAAACTGTCTAAATTAAGCGCCTAATGTGGATTTTCTGAAGTCGGGAAAAGCGTTGCAAATCTGAAACTTTTTTGGGAATTTGTAATCACTTGTGTAATGATTTATTCGAAATCAGTCATGACTTTGTCCTCATTTGTATTTAAGATAATTAATTTGATTTCGTTGGAGACCGCTGATGAGTTTTCTATTTACTTCTTAATGACCCTGGACATCTGCTATCATATCCACGTTATCAACTAATTGATTACCTTTCATTAACCTGCCTGCAAACTACACGAATTACGCTTTCTTGGCCAGTATAACATTATGTCTGACCTGGTCGTGTGGTGTTTACGCTTTGGCTATTTCTATGCACGCTTATTAGGAGTACTCAATTTCGAGATTAATTTAAAGACGGGGCGCACCAGCATTACCCAACGGACGACCTTATATGCAGCTTTTCTCAATATCACATTTATAAGTCTGCTAGTTTTTCAAATAATTACCGGTACAGTAATTAATACAGCCTTAACGCGAGCCAATCAACTGCATGAGTATCTCTTTCTCATGTTAACCGTAATACGTATCTTGGGTGTGTTTGCAACGCTGCTGAGTCGTTGGCGAAATCGTCATAAAATGATTCGTCTGGTAAAAGCGTTATTTCGTCTATATCGGGAGAGGCCGCAGATTAAAAAATTATATCGTCGTGGTGTGATCAGCAAATTCATTTGTAGCACTGTAGCCGAGCTGTCGCACATTGGTGTCGTGTTTGATGCCATGCAGAATCAACTGACACCCGGATTAATAATTCTCTTGTGGTTTTGGTACTCACTGACAACGTTATTTAATGTCCTAATGGCACAAACCTTCTTCTCCTTGCTCAATATACATGGACACTATATACTGCTCAATCAGGAGTTACGTGAAGTAATAAAGGAGACTAAGAAATTGAAGTCCCATCAGCAAGGCATGGGAGTATTTGTGACACAATGTTGCCATTTGGCCGATCGAGTGGAGGAGTTGGCAAAGACGCAATTCAAGTTGAAAAAGATTGCTAAATTGGCGAGCCGTATCTTTGGCCTACAAGGTGTCTTTATGACGTTGGTTTTTTATCTGACAACTGTGGCCAGTCTCTACTTTTTTTTTAGCACTTTCAAAAACAATTCATCAGCCTTGGGCTCGTCCGGCTGGGGTGTGCTTGTGGTAGTGGCATCAATACTATTCTACTATTTAGATAATTATATTACAATCTTTGTGATGTTCTATACAAGCGATGCCCATGCCGAACTGATGAGACTAATGGAAGAGCGTACGGTGTTTGCTTTGGGCTTAGATGAGCGACTGGAAACAGCGGTAAGTAGAGTAATAGAGGGGTGCCCCATACTTAGTCGTCTTATTTTAGAAGTTACTTCGGTATTAGAGAATGGCAGAGGTTAATTTTAAATTATAAATTAAATACCATTCCGAATTCGCTTGATTTGATCAAAATTTAAAATGTATGTTTGAGTACACATTGAAAATCTAGTATTTTTTTTAGTATGTTTACATATTTGTTTCTGCCTTAACATAAGTGCTCCGATAAGTATGGTCTGTTTTGACTGGCGCCAGATTCAAATAGTCTTTTTTAAATATTTACTTGAAATGCAAATATCTATAAACTTCCATTGCTCACGATTTCTCGCCCAAGAATAACATTCTCCGAATACTGTTACAAAAAAAGATAAGTAAAACTTTAGTGCAGTGGTGGGCACGAATATTGAGGGCAGTCCAAAAACAACAACAGAAAAAGCAACCCTTATCTACCAGTCTCGGTAGCCCACACTGGACTTGCTGCGCCCTCTGCTTCTTCGGGCTGACGCCGACACACGGATTTAGTTGTCTTCGATCACTGTGAAGCAAGTCAATGCAGGCTGACGCCGATTCGCCTGGATTTTGTTGTTGTAACACAACTCGAAGCGATCCAATTGCACTTGTTGCGACGACTGCGGTTGCGTCTCGGCATCTCGAAGCGAGGCAATTTCTTATGCGCTAAGTCCACCGAGCATTTTATTGCGCATTGTTTAATAGACAGAATAAAGGGCCGGGCGTCGAGGGCCAAGCGGGCAAGGCATTGCCAATAGATGCTATAGTGGATTCGCGTGCTGATGTCAGTTTCTTTTAATTTTTACTTGGCTTGCTCTTCTTCGGTTTTTGTTTGGTATTTGTGGTTCGTCCCTCTCGTTATAGTGGTCTCTATATTCATGGTGTTTTATCGCGGTTCAGTTTTACTACAATGTTATCATTTTTATGCAGTTACATTGGGCCTTATTTGTGGACTTGAAAAGCAATTTCTTTTGTATTTAACGGGTTTTATTATACGGTAATAAAGAACAGCTAAATTCTATGCATTAGACCGGCTCTGGCGATGCATGGCCCCTAGGGGCGGAACACATTTCTCTATTCACACCGACAAGAGACGAACGCTTGCCAAGGCTTGCACCAAGAGAGCAATCAGCTTTTCACAAGCCTTAACCGTGCCTGCCTGTGTACGGTTCTTGCTGTGCTACTCACTATAGCTTAGTTTATCTTTCTTCTAGGTAACAGTATTCGGAGACAGTTAATATTTTCCCAGAAATTGTGAGTAAGTTTCCAATATATATTTGCATTTGAAGTATTTAAAAAAGATTAAGATGCCAAACAAAACAGAGTATACTTAAAGAGACACTTATGTTAAGGCTGAAACAAATATGTAAACACACTAAAAAAAAATACTAGATTTTCGATGTGTGCTCAGAAAAACGCGAATAGCTTCATCAAACGGTATCCAAATTCATTGGGACAACATTTGTTCAACGGAGAATTAAATGGGCTCTTATAATAAACTTTAATTAAACATAGCATAGAATAAAATAGTTAAGCCAGTGGTGGCCAAAGTACAAATTTCGAAAAAGAAAAGCCAGATCTCAGCCATCGCGTTAAATCAGTCAAACCATTTACTATAATATATTATATTCCTCTCGTCGCTATCGGAACTGACAAGGTTATAAACAATCATTTAGCGTCTTTCTCCTTAAATCAATTAATTATAAGACAACCCTCGCAAAAACTTTATCTCTAATTTCATTCAATTTTTCACTCTTTTCAGTACGAAAGCCTACAGTTGCAGCTGGCCGGAAATCCACTTAAATTTACATTTTTGGGCTTGTTCAAATTGGAACGCGCCACTGCCATTGTCATGAGTCATTCAATAATAACCCACACCATATTTCTGATCCAATATGATATACAGAATTTTTAATATATTTAATTAATAGCATAATGTCCCCTAGGTTGCATTTATTTTACGCCAAAGTCCTAGCCTAGAACCTTTAGTCATCATCGTCATGTCCGACCTGGTGGGTGTGCTACTCAAGCTGAGTTACTACTATGCACGTTTAATCGGTGTTCTCAATTTTGAAATTGATTTAAGTACAGGCGCTGCTCGTATTACATCTCAAGCCACAATTTATGCCGGAGTTTTGAATATTTTAACATTCACTTTTCTGCCAGTACAGTTATTACGCAAAAATAAATTAAATTTTTACTGGACCAATGCAAATCTGATACATGAATATGTGTTTTTGATTATCACCCTAATACGTCTATTTGGTGTCCTACTGACTTTGCTCAGTAGATGGCAACAACGTCGACAACTGATGCACCTATTCTCGGCCTTTCGCCGCTTGTTTTTGGCCAAGCCACAGGTCAAGCAATTATATCGTCGTGGTGTGATAAGCAAATGGATTTCTGTGTCTCTGGCCGAGTTCCTGCAAATATTAGTGCAATTGCTTGCTCAATGGTCACACTTAACCTGGGACTTGGCTTTGAATTTGTGCCTATTGTATGTTCTTACAGCTGTACTTAATGTGATCATAGCCGAGTATTATTTTGCCCTGCTCAACGTACACGGTCATTATATACTACTAAATCAGGAATTGCGGCAGGTGCTAGTCCAAACTAACCAGCTCAATCTGAAACCGGGAATGCTAATGATCAAATGTTGCTCTCTTGCTGATCAATTGGATACCATTGCTAGAAAACAAGCTCAGCTGCATAAGTTGGTAGCTGAAATGTGCAGCATATTTGGACTACAAAGTTTCTGTATGAGCGTTACTTACTATCTCTGCTCCGTGGCTACCATCTATTTTACATTCAGTGCCTTCAAGTATGGTTCTGTGGAACTGGGCACTTCAATTATTGGCTTTTCCTTGGTCATGATATGTTTAATAAGCTTCTATGCAGACAGTTATATCACTGTATTCATTATATTCTATACGTTGGATGCTTATAAAGAGATGGGAAATTTAATGGAGGAACGAATTTTATTTAATCGACACTTGGATAAGCGATTGGAAACTGCTGTGAGTTAATGGAATAACTTAACTCAAATTTACATTGATTTTCTCGGCTTTGCAGTTTGAGAGCTTTCAGTTGCAGTTGGCAAGGAATCCCCTTAAATTGAGTGTTTTGGATCTTTTTGTGTTGGAACGTGGTCGAATCGTGGCCATGGCTAGCTCACTGATAACGAATTCTATTTTACTGATACAATATGATATGAAAAACTATTAAATGTGATGCAACTTAAAAACTGCTGCTAAATATTAATAAACTCCAAGAGGGAAGAGCTTTGATGTAAATATAAATGGTGACGCAGTTGGCCTTTTAGTTTCCTGGAACAGTGCGTTTATTCTATCGATATCTGTCCAAAATATAAATAACGACACGTTGGCCTAAGTTGTTGTGTCCTTTTAGACCTGGTTTCAGTATTCTAGGATAGCTTCAGCTTACTGAATTTGCATTAAATAAAAGTTTTTGCTACATATTTGTACTAAAAGACTTCGTGCAAAGTTTGGTTATCAAGAATAATATACTTTATGTGTTCGGAGATGCTTCCTTCTATGCGCTACAAACATCTGGACACTTTTAAAATACTTAATTTTAATTTACTATAAAAGGTATGTTGATGGTTCGCAGCTTTCCGAGTGTCACCATTATATCCAAACAAATCGGAAAACGGTATATTGGTAAGTATTCATATATGAATGCATTATCAAGTTTCGACAACTGTTTTCGATGAAGCTTGGTACGGAGATACTCGCGAAATGTGTGCGAAAAAAAGTCGCTCATCTCTAACTGTTCTGTTTACAAATTCAACTTGGCGGGAACATTTAAATTAATTAACAGCGAATAGTTATGGTGGCCTTCAATGATGCAATAGTTGATACAATAGCTTTCTGTGATTTGTAAAAAGCGGTACTGACCCTAGGTGCCTAGGGTTTGACACGGTTTGGTTAATCCTTTTTTGCAAATAATTAAATGGTTTTTAGGTCCATCGTGACCTTTATTTTCAATAGGCAAATGGTTCTTTATGGACACAACTAGGGAAGGGACTGAATCGACGGTTTGGGCCATGGCATCTCGTTATCATTTACTTATAATGCAACGGCATAGATTAGGAGATGTGGTCTACGACTTGCGGTGACAAAGAAGTCCCATAGTCCGATCATTGCTAAGTTGTGGAGTCATCGTTCGACATACAGAATCGCCGTTGTCCACAAATAAATCATTTAGAGCTGAGCCAAAGTTCCTTATCATCAGCCATCTCGTACAAGGACCTATAGGTTCTGTAAAAGAGAATTAACGCCGACAAGTCTGGCAATAAAGACATATGTGGAGCTGACCCCCACTCCACATCGCTGCCTTCTTGAGTTGCGATGGGAACGCCACCAGCGCCTCCACTCTTGGCGTGCTCAGCACGCCGGCAGCGCAAACTGTCCTTTAACGAAGCCAAAGCCGGGTTGCAATGATCTCCTAGAAAACACAAACAATTGTCAATTTCGTCATTCAGCTCAATAATTACTATATTTACCATCCTTTTCAAGGGCAGCACCTTTACTTTCCTAGATGATTTTTGACAAGCCGCCATCATAATGCTGCCACAGCACAGTTTTCTCTTTTATTACATCAATAAGGGCCAACTTCTCCACCAATGAAAAGTTGCGCATTTATTACTAATTTTTAAACACCGCGCCACAACGTGACAACGAAAAATATGCTTTGCATATATTTCAAAGCAGCGAAATAATCACTCATGGATTGACTATCGGGTGACTATCGCGTGACACGTTGACGTCGATTGGCAGCGCTGTGATATCGATATGACTATTTCGCGTGTGAACTCCAGACCAACTCGCGAAACGGCAAGCTGCGAAATCCGTGCGAAATCATTATACTCTGTACCGAAGGTACATAGAGTATATTAAGTTTGTGCAAAAGTATGTAACAGGGAGAAGGAATCGTTTCCGACCCTATAAAGTATAGATATTCTTGATCAGCATCAACAGCCGAGTCGATATAGCCATGTCCGTCTGTCCGTCTGTCTGTCCGTCCGTATGAACGAAGAGATCTCAGAGATGGTAAGAGATAGAGGTTTGACATGTATGGGACATATATTTCCTATACTTGCAGGCAGATCAAGTTTATTTTCAATTTTTGCCACGCCCCCTCCCTCCCTGCAATTTGGAAAAAACTTCATATCTCCTACAGTTTTGGAGATAGATCGTTCGTTCCTTCTAGAGATACCCTGTAAACAATAAAATTATTTATCGATTTGCTGAAGGAATGATAAAGATCGGATGAACGATACTCAAGTTATGGGCAAAAAACGGCCTCTTAACACCACCCACCCCCCACCAATAACCACAGCAACATACCCTAACCGTTCAACACAGGCAATCTTAGTGCGAGATAGAAAGAGAGAGAGAGAGAGAAACTTAGAGAGCGCACCGCGTTGTGCGCGGGGTGTTAACTGGCCGTTTGACTCCTGAGCAAATGCTAGTGTAAGGATACAGAGTATGTTATAGTCGGGCTTCACCGACTTTCTTTCTTGTTTTTTTTATATGGAGATTTTGATTTCGCGGGTATCTTCGTACCAAGCTTAATGTAAACTGGTTTTGTGAAAATCATTCAAAAACTTTATTTAAAATACAAGGGCTACCCTGGCAGCTCTGTTCCTCTGTTTTTTAATTTATCAAAAATGTGTTAGCATCCTTTAGTCAAAATCACTTTTAAATTCGTTCATTACTCAAAATGACAGAAAACTCGTTTCGTCACAGTATTTCATATAATTGCACAGAGGGAAAAAACCTGTTTAGAAAGTTAGTTGTCTTCAACTTTAAATAAGAACAAGATGTTCTCAAAATTCTTGACAACAAATATTCCAAATGTTCCTGAAATGTACAACACCAGATCCGGTTTTCGGCAAAAAGAGAGATAGAGATCGAGTTGGCTCTCTTTTTGATCTCTCTCTTCTTTTTTTTCAACTCAACTTCTTGTCAGCTCAACCAAGCATAAGTAGCCCTCTAAATGTGATTCTGAAAAAGTGTGCAACGGCTGAATGTGCTGGCGCGTCATACCATACGTTAAGTGCAGAAGGTACCGGGTTTAATTCCCAGTCAGAAGCCCGAACAAATTTTTCTGTGTTTTTCTGAAAAACTTAAATGAAACGACTCAGCCAGGTTGAAGTTTGTGTTGTAGAGCGGTGTCTCTGATCTTACGGAGAATATATGGGTGGAGAAGCAGCAGCAGAGCAATATCCAGGCGCCTCTGCACACCTGTTCCTAAATCAATCAAATTTTTTACCCAGTCGAGTATAAAGTGTTCTTGCAATCTTAAAAAATTGTTCTTCAAGTGAGAACATTGTACTACAAATGACAAAAGCCTTTCATGCACCGTTTTTGGTATCGTTTGTGCTCAACTTGAGTCCAATGTTCTCCCTCAGGGCAGAAACACTTTGTCATTGCTTTGATGCTCATGTGCTGTTAGAAAGTGTTTCTATTAATGTGAAATACTGTAAAGAAAGGAATTCTCTGTCGTTCTGATTACGAGGCTTAATCCATTTAATATTAAAGAAGTACTGAAAAAAACTTCATGAAATTTAATTTCTATACATAATATAATATATCCATATTAAGCTATTTTTTAAATTATATTTCTCTCAAATAGTTAAAACCCCTGATTTTGGCTAATGCGTTTACCTTAGCGTTTCATCAAAAAGTTGGAATAGTATAATCTAGTAGTTATTTATTCTAGCATTGTCGTACAAACTGTAAATCATCTGCAACATACCTTTTTATTGCATTGGAATATTGATATATTTCGTAAGGCACTTTTGCGCTGTGATAATAATGTAACTTTCGAAATTTAACAGCGTCAGCGAAAAAGTGTGAAGAAGTAAAAAAATCACTTGAAAAACTTTGTTCAGACTAAACAAAAATTTTAAATAAATTATTTGATTGACTTAATGATTTGCATTCGTTTATAACTTGTACTTAAAAATAGTTCTCTTTTTGTATACTTTATTTTGTAATTATTAAATGTATCCATGTAATGTTATGTAATGTATGTATGTAATGTAATTAAGTGCTATTATATTATTCGACCATTTAAAAAAATTTATGAAAATAATATAGAGATGACTAATAAATTTTGAGCTACAAAGTATGTTTCAAAGCACCTTTGTCTTTTTATACTCTATACTGAAGGTACATAGAGTATATTAAGCTTGTGCAAAAGTATGTAACAGACAGAAGTAATCATCTCCGACCCTATAAAGTATATATATTCTTGATCAGCATCAACAGCCGAGTCAATATTGCCATGTCTGTCTGTCTGTCTGTACGTCTGTCCGCCCGTCTCTATGAACGAAGAGATCTCAGAGATGGTCTCTTACCATCTCCTACAGGTATGGGACATATATTTCTTATACTTGCAGGCAGATCAAGTTTATTTTCAATTTTTCTACGCCTCCTTTACTTTTTACACCAACCACCGCTGTATTCAAGCAAACACAATTTTTGGAAGAGAGAGAAGCTTAGAGATGAGCGTATAATAAAAATATTGCACGATAACCGCGTGACTCCTTGGATGTATTACAATATTATAGTCGGAATCAAATGAACTGGTACAGAATATGTTATAGTCGGGCGTGACCGACTTTCTCACTGGTTTTTCATTCTCTTACGCTTCTATTTTCTTCCTGTGGTTTTATCTTACCATCCATTTATTTTAATTGGAAATTATTCAATACGTCAATATTGATTCGGTATCTCAAAAGGGAAAGCAGAGCTAATCGACATTTTTATACACTTCCAAATGTGTACAATAATAATTTTGTTTTCAATGTAAGAGTCCTTTAACTTGGCAATTGTGTACAATAAAAAAACCTTTTTGCCCAATTTGGTGAAAATTTGAAGACAAAATCTCATGGATTTTAGTGAAAAAATAGTGAACTCACAAACAAGTGAACAAATCAAACTAAATGAGAAGATAATACTTTAAATTTTTGATGTTCTTAAACTAATTTGAAATTATCTTTAAAAAAAAAAACAGGTCACTAAACCCCATATACACTTAAAAAAAATGTTTAAAAACCTAAAAGGGTATATAAACTTCGTTAGACCAAAGTTCGTTTTCGCTGCTTTTAATAAACATAATTAATAACACAAAGCCCCTTAGGTTCTGTTTATTTTACGCCAAGCTAACGACAGGACCTTTAGTCATCATTAATATGTCGGACGTAGTGGGTGTACTACTCAAGCTGAGTTACTACTATGCCCGTTTAACGGGTGTACTCAACTTCGAAATCAATTTACGTACTGGTGTCGCTCGCATTACTTCTCAAGCAACCATCTATGCCGGAGTTTTGAATATTCTTGTATTCAGTTTTCTATCCGTACAGTTTCTACGCAAAGACATATTAATATTAGCCTGGGAAAATGCAAATCGTCTACATGATTATGTGTTTTTAATCATCAACCTCATACGAGTATTCGCTGTTATATTGACTTTGCTCAGTAGATGGCAAAAACGTCGTCATCTGATTGATCTCTTCTCAGCCTTTCATCGCTTGTTTTTGGCCAAGCCGCAGGTCAAGAAATTATATCGTCGTGGTGTGATTTGCAAGTGGATTACAGTCTTTCTAATTGAGTTCCTGCAAGTATTTATGGAATTGCTAACTCAATGGACATACTTAAGCTGGTACTATGTCTTGAACTTGTTCCTGATGTATGTGCTCACAGCTGTACATAACTTGATCATAGCTCAGTATTATTTTGCTGTGCTCAATATACACGGTCATTATATATTGTTAAAGCAAGAATTGCGGCAGGTGTTAAATCAAACTCAGCAGCTCAATCTCAAACCGGGAATGCTTATGATAAAATGTTGCTCCCTTGCGGATCAATTGGATGCCATTGCTCGCACACAATCGCAGCTCCAGCAGTTGGTAGCTCAAACGACCAGCACATTTGGGTTACAAAATTTGTGTATGAGTATCACTTACTATCTCAGCTCCGTGGCCACTATATATCTAACTTTCTGTGTCTTCAAGTATAGCCCTTTAAGGCTTTTCCCTTCGATTGGAGCTCTTACATTGATCACGTTTGGTTTAATATGCTTTTATGCAGATAGCTATATCACTACATCCATTATGCTCTACACCGTGGATGCTTATAAAGAGATGGTTAACTTAATGGAGGAACGTTCTTTAGTTAATCGACACTTGGATATGCGATTGGAATTGGCTGTAAGTAGGTGAAATAATTTTGGTTCTATCAATTAAATGGACTTTCTTTTTTGGCTTGCAGTTTGAGAGATTTCAGTTGGAGTTGGCAAGAAACCCTTTAAAGTTGAGTGTATTGGGTCTTTTTCTGATAGAACGTGGTCGTGTCGTGGCCTTGGCTAGCTCACTAATAACAAATTCTATTTTACTGATACAATATGATATGGAAAAATATTAAATGCGATGGATTTTAAAAAGAAATATTTCGATATAATAGTGAAAATTGGTGCAATTGGATTCATTTGTTGTAAGCTAGTATATATTCCTGGATGGGTCAGATTGGACCTTATAATCATAGAAACGATCGTTTGAATGTTATTTTATCGCTTGAGTTACCGAAAACACATTGACCAAATGCAATAGCGTTGGCTTTAAAACCACGAAACAAAATTTCTCCGATTATTCAATGCTCATTATACAAAATCATGTTACGAAATAGTGAAGAAGGTGCATGAATTCCAAGAAGAAACGAATGTGAACTATATATTAGTTTTCAATTCATGAAGGAAGCAGGCGTAGTCAACTTTACTCCGCACTGAAACAAGACTCTCAACACCAAACCCCTGTCGAATTGCTAGTGATTGGAAAGGTAATCAATTTTCTTACCTAGGTAAGGTACAAGATAAATGTCAAAAAATAAACCTAGGTAAGGTAAAAGGTATCCGGAATTTCCAGTACCTAGATAAAGGTAAAGGTACAAAAAAGGTACTTTTAAATTAAAAAGCATGGTTCATCAATTCATATTAGTAATCAATATTAACTGTACCGTAAAGTCTGTACGGGCTTAAGTCCGAATTTAAGATTTAAAAACATTTTAATGTCGTATGATGTTATATTATTAAAATGTTTCCCATATACCATCTCCCTTTTTAATATAACAAGAGTTTCGAATATTTCGTCACCTATTCTATTTCTTTTTGGTGTAGGTATTTGCCCACCACTGCTAAAAATCTTTCAAGAGGGGCAGAACTAGGCAAAATAGTATTATTCTTATGAAAAACATTGCAATTATTTTTAAGTATAGATTCAAAAGATTTGCTATAATCGGCAAGATAAGTTAAGACTTCCAATTCAATATTAGAATTTTAATTACAATTCTCAGTTTCATCCAATCTTCCATTACTGGTATCGTGAAAGTCTTCAGAATACTTTGTATTTAAACACTCATTGACAACAGTTTCTAAATTTTCCACAATTTCTTTAACAAGCCAATCATTAAAACACTTTATCGTAGTAAATCGTTTTAAAACTCCTTTTGTAAGAGCATACTTAAGTAAGGTAAAGTATGCAGTAAAAATCCCAAATAAATACGGGATTTGCCCTGCAAAAGATCTTTAGCCTTAGTGAAAATGTCAGTAACATTATTCAACTCATGAAAAAAATCAATTTCTGTACTGTTTATCGGAGATCCAGTTAAAGCCACTAACAGGTCCCTGGTACTTTTCTTTTCAATATGGCAGAGCGCGACAGCATCTCGGCTATAATGTGATCGGAACAAAAAAAATTAGGTACGAAAAGTACCTAATATAATTCCTTACCTATTGACAAGGTAAATGAAAATTAAGACCTAGGTAAGGTAAAAGGTTCTCGAATTTGAAAATACCGAGGTAAGGTAAAAGGTACACAAAATATGTATCTAAGTATGTACCTAGGTATGTACTTAGGTACTTCCAAACACTGCGAATTGCGCATATTCTATTATTAACTTTTTCTACGTTTGTATTATTAATCAACTTTTATACCCCTTACTCGTAGAGTAACAAGGGTATAAAGTCGTGCAAATGCAAATTACAAGCAGAAGGAATCATTTCAATTTTTAAGATATCGATTTCAAATTTAAAACGTACATTTATGTTCGCAATATCTATAAGCCCGGAAATTTTCATCAAGATCGGATGATAAATAGCCGATGTAAAAAACGTTGCATACTTTTCGGCATCAATGAGTAACGGGTATATCGAAGTCGGTTAAAGCCGACTTTAACTTACGCTCTCGTTTATTTTGTGAACGGGAGGTTTCTCAGGTTTCATTTCCAACGTTATTTACACACACTGGCTTACTATACACACATAAGGGTTACCATTTACATTACACAGTGCACCACCAAATTTTGATACCAACGAGACCAACAAAATTTTAAAGGTACTTATAATAGTAAAAAACGCTGTCTGGGTTTGGTCTGATTGGCTAATGTTCTTTTGTAATAGACTCCTGAAGTTTTCGGATTTTTTTAAAAAAATGTTTTTGTTTGGTTCTGTATCTCATAAACTATTTGAAATTTTACTTTACTGTCATTTTGTAGCTTTTTACCAGGCCCACAAAACACTTCTCTAGACCAGCTCAAGAAAATAACGTCTTCATGTTCAAAATAATTAAAATGTTTAAAAATATCAACCTTTTCCATTGCTTTTTTTACGGGTTCTGCTTTTATCTTAAAAACCGCCACCAGTTCAATATAGTATTTAATCCGAGAATGTAGATACGAAAACAGCTAAAAATTGTTATGCACCTAACTTTCTTCGCCCCTAGTTTTATTTTAAATTTATGCGAACAAGAATTAACTTAATTCAATTAAGTGTTAAAAATAGTATAACAAGAACATTAATTTACCATAGCTCGTAAATATCTCTCTACCCTATTTTCAGTTCGCTCTGCTCACGTCACTGACCCAGAAACCAAAGAAAAAACGGGCTCGGGCTTCCCTCAACCGAATGTGTGCTGCAATCGCGCTTACTGTTAAGTGGCTGTGGTTGATCAGCATTAGACACCGATGCATAATCAGCGCCGGCCAAAGGGAGAGGACAAAAAGTGTGCTTGGGTTGGTGAGCAAGAGAGCTCTCTCCAGACTACAGCCGTTTACTTGCAATTCAGTGTTCACTAATTCACACAATCCTAAGTTCGGCTCGCGTTTGCTTAAAAACACGACTGACATCGGCTCCTGGTAGCTATGGCTGGCTGGCTCTATTTTGAGTGCGTGAGCTTGGCCAAAAGGTCCCAGCCAGACCTGAGACGAAACAAAAACAAAAAAAATGTGTTTCTCTTCTCTCAAACCCAAAGAGAAGCAGTGACCGCGGTTAAAGGTTGTTTTGGTACCACTATTCTCTACTAAAAATTTACTAACAATTTTCCCAAAAAATACGACAAAAAGTTATGGTTATGTTCCCCCTGAAGCATTTATATACCTGGATAAACTTGGGCTAGTCCAAAACCATGAAACCATACTGTGCTCGGGTGTAGCTCAGCGGTTAGTTCCGAGCCGTTGGTTCAATTCCACCTCGGACCATCTAATAACAAGTTTTTTTCTTTCTTTAGAAACCAGCTTTTACACATCCGGTCAGGTGAAGGTTCACCAGCTATTGGCGCCAGCTGTAAAGTAACTAGCCGTGAAAAAGTTTCTCAAACTTTGCCATTCGGATTCGACATTAAACTGTAGGTTCCTTTCTTTTGTGCGAAAAATTATAACCACACGCGCCAAAGAGATTGAGAGAAGCTTGGGCTGGACCCTTTGGGGCTGTATAGCCAATTTTACATACCTTACCATACCATACCTTACCATACCATAAGTTACCATAGATATAGACGAGCTACAACTAAATATATACATTTACATTTCGATCAGAGAATATCGAACAGAGATAGATTAGAATCAGCAAACTCGCGCTCGAAGCTATGGTGGAGTCACAAAATTAATACCAAAATATAATGTAAATTTTTACATTTTTCTAACAACAAAGCAACTACGTGTTTGTCTGTCCATAAAATTTAAACAACGTCTTCGTTCGTTTTTTCAGGCTCGTCTCCATTTACTACTAACGCCTTATGCAACTGCGTTCTCCATCCAGTGTGACCATCGTCTATATACTTATCGATACATTTATACATTTCACAAGACTACAATTTTAATAATTTAATATCATTTGTATGATTCCCAAAACTGATTCAGATTTGATTTAGATCGTGAGTTCAATTTGTTAATTACTAGCTGTATACTCGGCGGCGCCCGAGTCCATTGAATTGTGTTATGTTTTTTTTTTGAAAGCGGTTATATTCAAGTTTAAGCTGTCTGAAAATCGCTATTAACATTTGAGCGCGTCCAAAACTTGTTTGGAACCATATTGGAATTGGGAAAGTAAACTCCACATATCCAGCCTATACACCAAAATTCTTCACATTTCCATGGTCTGCTAAATTCAAATATATTTTACAGACAGAAGGAAGCGTCTCCAAATTTATATGGTACGCTTAGATCATCGATGATCACGCTTTGCCCTCAGAGGCCGATGACAGCTCTTCCTGTGAAATCTAGAATATCTTTGCATACTTTTAGACTGATGATATAGGGAAAATGCGGAATAGTATAACATTACAACCTCATAGCATTTTCGTATATCTCTAAAACAGAGTTTAAAGCTAACTTTGGCCGACACGCCGCAGCGTAGACACCAATACAAATGAAGAGAATATTTCTCAAGCAGCAACAACCACAAGAAATAGAAAGAGAAACCCGTCTGTCTGATACACACGAGCTCATTCGGGGCCAACAACAAAACGACGCACAATGCATACAGATATTTGTTGCTGATATCGAAATTGCAAGAGACATAGGAGAGAAATATAACACATATAAAGTTGTTGTTGCTCTACGTTGAGGCTTAAGCTATGCGTGAGCTCCATATGCGCAGCTATCGATTTGCGAAAACAACAACGAATGCGCAAGGGGCTCAAAATAGTCACGCCTGCTTTAAATAGTCGAAATTCTCTTTATAGGAAAAGTCGGTTGTAAGTACTCTGTCAAAAACCAAATTTTGCCGTAAGAAATTTGTGAACTCCAACTCAACGAAAAATAAATTGTCAAAATGGCGAAAACACATTAATAAAGTTTTTCGCTTTGAAGGATGAGGGGGTGTTCCAATTTGTTCAGGATTACGACTGCACTTTAAAGTCAAAAACGTGTCCCAAGTGCGGTGAAGTTTGCAAGATATCGAATGGGTATTTCCGATGCAGGAAAATGATGACCGTCCAGAAAGACCATCAGAAAAAACCAAAATTAGGTGAGGTGGAATGTCTCTGTAAAAACACATTCTTTGCGGAATCTGCTCTCAATATCGGAATGTTGGAAGATGTATAAATATCTGGATTATCTGGGATATATTTATCAATCTGTTAATCACTGTAAAAACTTTGTTGATCCTGATACAAAAGCAAACACACGCAGACAATTTAAAGACTATGGAAAGACACGCGGTCACAGTTTCCAAGATTTGGAAGAAAAAAAAACATTATATTATTCAAGGCTGCAAAACTATAAAATTTTGGTAAAGGTTCGGTCCAGAGGTTCAAACCCGTGGTAAAGTGTGAGGATCGGTTCGCGGACCGGTTCCTGTACTAATCGAACCCAAGGTTTTGGTGCGAGTCTGGGTTCATAGATTATTAAATAGTTGACAGATTTTTGCTTTAACATTCGATCGAAATTTAGACATATATATTTAATCAGGAGAACGCGTCCAAATTACCAAGCTATGTATATGAGTCATCAAGTCAATTGGATCACATTCCTTATTGTTATCATTAGGTGTTCTAAAAAGTCTTTCAAAAGTGTCTGAATTTCGGAAGCCTCACCTTCTACGTACATACCCAGACAGCATTTTTTCTGATCACATTTGAGTCTTTTTTCAGTCCTCTGTCTGATAAAAATAGTCAAAAATGATATTTTTATCGGGAGAATATGGTGCCCAAGCCGAGAATCTTAAAGAGTCGAGAGAGAGAGAAAACGGGCTTCTCATATTTCCAATCATTTGCGAGTCATTTTCTAGCCGTCTTTCAATAAATCACGTTTTGAGCATATCCACACAGTGAAAACTAAATTGGCTACTCGACGCGTGTGGAAACGTCAAAGCTAAACGAAACCTACTGTGCCCTGCTAAATTACACACGCAAATGCAGAAAGCTACAGTCTAAACGCCGTATAACTAAACGCTGCGTGGGCAAAAGCAAAGTCTACACGACATTATAAAATCAGCTTATTTCCAAATAACTTCTACATTTTTCATGCAGCAATCTGATTACCACACGAACGTGTAGGTTTTCTACACGTGACGTGTGAATATTGAAATCCTATACGCGTGAGTGTAAATTCTAAACTAAAAATGTAGCTCTAAATCAGTACTGAATTCTTACATTTTTCGTTTAGAAAACTGATCTCCACACGCGACGTGTAGGATTTTTACACAAACGTTTAGAATTACAAATGCTGAATGTTACATGTTGGAAATAAACGTGTGCAAATTTCAGTGGTCCTCTTCTGCTCTAAGATGATGCGCATAGCAAAATAATTAAGCTTTCAAGATAGCAGCAGCGCGCTCTCAAATAAACAAAAATAAATAAATAAAAAGTGTGCAGTCATTATACCCTTGTTTTTTTTTTTGCCTAAGTGAAAATGTAGGATTTCTACACGTTTTGACCGGGATTTTCAAAAGATAACGTTTGCGTAACTTTTCTGCACGCCGCGTTTAGAAAAGCTACACGTCACGTGTTGAAACGAGAAAGCTAAACGCGGCGTGCAGAAAAGCTACACAAACGTTATGGGTTAAAAATCCCGGTCCAAACGTGTAGAAATCCTAAATTTTCGTGAAGATTTTGCATATTTATTTCTCTGTGCATGATTCATTACCGAGTCTTCTTTAAATCTCATAATTCTTCATATCTCATAGCTTCAAAAGAGCTTAAAAAATGATCTTCCAATTACATTTGCATTCCTCTTTTCCGACTCTACTTATGTTTTTCTTTCTTCTCGAAATCACAATATGGATTGTATTTTTAAAAAGCATTTTTAGTTATCAACTCGAGCGATTCTGTACTATACTATCAAATAGTTTTTTCGGTCATAATATTGAGAAAAAACTAGAAAAGATCTTAAGAAATTGATTTAAATGATTGTTTGAACCGAACCCTTTTTTTGTCCCCTGTATGCCCCGTTCGGGTTCAGTTTTGGGGGCTCAAATATTTGAAGGGTTCGGTTCATGTTCCGGTTCGAGGAACCCGTAATACCCGAACCGAACCAGTTCTTTGGGGTTCGGTTAAGGACCGGTTTGCAGCCTTAACTTCGAAAGGTTCCAGTTGTTTAAAAAATACTCGGATCACTCAAAGAGAATCTACCAACTATTTTTGGAAATTGGGTATTTTTAAAGTCCTAGTAATCCTAGCTTGGCCACAATTGGATCTGCTTCAAATGCGGTTAAAACCCGACGTCAACCATCGATTACAAATAGCCATAGTTTATAAATGGAAGGACTTTACTTGCTGACCTTTTCCATTGAAATTAGGTAGTTGCTTGAATTTAGATTATCTCCAACAATTGTGAGTGATGTCATGAATTGTTATGGCTTGAAACCAGCCACTCTGCCATCCATCTCCACTCGTATCTACCAAGCCCATCAACTAATTATTACATATCCAAACACATTCAATTTGTAAAATAAATCAAGTCAGTATTCCAACATGCCTGACCCGGTCGAGTGGTTAATTTGGCTAAACTACCATCTTGCACGTTTCATTGGAGTGCTCAATTTTGAAATTGACTTGAAAACAGGACATACTCAGATTACCCAAAGAACCACCATCTATACGGCATTGATTAATACGGTGACCTGCAGTATACTGCCCATTCACTTACTTCGCGGTGATATGACTCATGTGGTGTGGGCACGAGCCAATCGCCTGCATGAATATGTGTTTTTATTAATGTCAATCATTCGCATAGGTGGCGTCGTTGTCACCTTACTCAGTCGTTGGGGCCAACGTCGTCAAATGATGCATTTAGTCAGCGACCTGCGACGATTATTTGTGAAGAGACCGCAAGTGCAGCGACTATTTCGTCGTGGTGTGATTAGCAAATGTTTTTGTTTCCTTATGTCGGAAAGCCTTCAGTTGGGCATGGGTCTAGTTGCTCTAAGGCATCGTCTTACCGCCCAATTGGTTCTAGGAGTAATGCTGGTTTCAATGGTGACCGGTTTTATGAGTGTGGTGTTGGCACAATACACCTTTGCCATGTTGCATATGCATGGACACTACAAGTTGCTTAACTATGAGCTACTTGGGATTATTAATGAAACTCGAGCACTTAGGTTAATCCCGGATCGTCGTAAAGGAGTGTTCTTGACGAAATGTTGTAGCTTAGCGGATAGATTGGATGAAATAGCACAAACGCAAGACAAGCTGCACAAAATGTTGAAAGAATCTAGCAAAATCTTTGGCCTACAAGGCTTTTGCACGGTCGCCATCTTTTACCTGTCTTGGATATCCACCTCCTATTTTATCTATAGCGCCTTTAAGTACGATTTCATAGGCTGGTCCTCTTGGGGCTTGGTGCTGATTGGCCTTGCTGTGTTCTTTTACTATGCGGATGGCTTTATTTCGGTTTACCTAATGTTTTATGTTGTGGATGCTTATGCAGAGATGCTGAGATTAATGGAGGAGCGCACTTTGATGGTAACAGGCTTGGATGAGCGCTTGGACAGGGCGGTGAGTAAATGGGTGTGTCTGTGTGTGTTATTGAGGCTTAATCCTTGCGTTTTTATTTTACAGTTTGAGAGTTTTCAACTGCAACTGGTGCGCCACCCGCTAAGACTGACGCTTTTGCAGATGTTCGATATGGGACGAGTTATTATAATGCCCATGGGGAACTCCCTTTTAGTTAATTCCATTTTTCTCATCCAATATGATATCGCACATTATTGATTTCAAAAGAAAGCGAAACCCGGAGCAAGGACGTTGTCCTGCCACTAACGGATGTGTGTGTGCAACGAAGTAAAGCTGTTAAAAACACTACGACCCTCATAAAATAAACACCACACAATGACTGGAAGCAAACTTGATGGGTGGGTGACCGGGTAACTGTGTCAATGGCATGTGTAATTGCGCCCAGAGCAACCGATAATGGCCATTGCCAGGCAGTGGGATTCCTTTGTATTTGCCGATTGCCAGGCATTTATAACTTGACAACTTTTGGTTCCATCGACACGAACTGACACTGACAAATCCAGCGACAGGCATCGACGATGCAGCAGCAAAATAAACGAGCTTCCATTCAATTTCCCTTGCCGCCTGTCTGAACAACTGTCGGACTGACTGACTGGCTGAATGGCTGGCTGGCTGGCTCACTGCTTAGCATAAGTCGCAGTTTAATCCTGCTCCCGACAAGGCACAATATGCATTGCCAACTCTGCACGACGCTTGGGGGGAGGTGGGGTCGCCAAGGATCGGGTAGTAATGCCAATAAGCAAGCAATGACATTTTAGCACAATGCATTGCCTCCTTGGGAAACGTTTTGCGAAGCCAAAACTAACAAGGACAAGGAGGAGCGACATAGGAGCGAATCAAATGCCTGATGACACTTTAAGAAGCATGAGAGAGGGGAATGCAGGTTATAGAAATTGAACTTCAATTGGATTTAGAATAAGCTGATTACCATATTCAGAAAAAGTGTGTGACTGCCTGTTATTGTGCTTAAATGACCACAGATTACAAAGATTGAGATACCTATGCACATCATCTGCTCTAATCTCTATCTCTCTCTCTCTATTCTGTATTGTTGTCGCTCGACAACATCTGCAGAAGAATTCCAACTACACACATAACCGCTCACACATCGGCAGTCATCTGACCACTCACATGCTGTTTTTCAACTCTTCGAACAACCTCACACTACTAAACGCTCAGCTCACCTGACGAACAAATGCACTAACTGGCTTAAATACAGAAAGTACATCAGCGCACACATTGAACAAAATTTAGAACTTGAAACGAAAGAAGACATAGATCAGACCGTTGAAAAACGACCCCTCAAAGGTCACTTCCCCCATCTCCGAATCGTTTCACAGCCAGTAAGCAAATCGAACAACTTATCCATGAAAAGCGACGCTTAAGCCGTGAATGGCAGAGTTGCTGATCACCAATTTCGAAACAAATGCTAAAAACGCCACGCGGAAACTTTCGAAAGCCCTCAAAGACGATGATATACAAGCCCAAAAGACTTACATTCAACGTCTTTACCCAACAAACTCTAAGTTTCCTCTATGGAAAGCACACCCCAACTTAAGTCCACCAATCGAGACAACAACACCATTGAGAGATCATACTGGCTCATGGGCTGGCAGAAGAAGAAGAAGAAAGGGCAAACGTATTTGCAACACATCTTAAAGCCGTATTCCAACCAAACCCAGCAACAAATTTATTACACTCTTCCACCGCTCTCAAACCCACCTTCACCAAATCCGCTAACGTTTCAAGTGCGAGATATATCCAAGATCATAAAGGAGCAACTGAATTCTAGAAAATTTGCGGGTCGTGACCTAATCACTAGAGCAGGGCAAAACATCGATGTTTTTAGCGATGAATCGATGTTGGAAAAAGTGGCACTCATCGATGTTTTTTTTTCCACCATCGATGTTTTTACTTTTCTACCATCTCTAAAAGCGTCGAAAAGGAAGCGAGGAAATTGTAAGAGAACTTATTAAAATTTGTAATTCATAATATAAATGTTTTCAATTAAGTAGAAATAAATAAGAGAGCTTGTGGTGGTGTTGGACTTGCCCAGTCGCAGGATAGAAAATATGGACAAATAAGCCCACATAATGCGAATTTTGAATAATATAGATTATGTCGGATAACCACAGACTGTTGGACGTCCAGTGCCACAGAAGGGTAAATTACAGTTACTTGCCATTTTATAAATAACAATTTTGAATTACAGTCGGTAGTTCTGTCTACGCAGAACCATTTAACATTCACAAATCATACGGCAAACAACATATCAGAAACTCTGCTAAGTATATTGACACGAGAAAGTTGTAACAGATGTAACTGATAGTGACGCAACTATGAAGAAAGCATGTGAGTTACTAAACCTTGATCACTTACCATGCTTTTCCCACTCGCTTAACTTACTCGTAGAGGATGCTTTAAAATGGTCATGTCTTAAAGGTAATTTGACCAAGTGCAAGCGCATTGTCGCTTACTTTAAGTCAAGCGCAATAGCTAATGCAAAGCTTAAACAGTCGCAGATCGTTGAAAGTAGGTGGAACAGCGCATAAAAAAAAGTATACAAATATTATTTTTAGCTTCTATGTAGTATTACCATCAGAAACATCGATGTTTTTTTCAAATCGACGTTTGTCAAACATCGGAAACATCGATGGTTGCGAACATCGATGTTTTCCCTGCTCTACTAATCACACTAAAAATGATCATTGAACTTCCACATTGTGCATTACAATTCATTTGCAGAGTTTTTAACGCCATAGCATCATGCGGTCACTTTCCCCAAAGATGGAAAAAGTCTGTCAACAATATGATACCATAACGTGGAAAAGACAAAATCCAGGCATCGTCATATAGACCAATCAGTCTTCAGTCCTGTTACTGCTTAAAATTTCCCCATTTCTGAAAAATTGCAACAGAAATTCGATCCGCCTTTGAATGCAAACAGCACTGTAGTGCAGGCTTTCTTGATGTTGCCCAAGCATTCGACAGAGTTTGGCTAGATGGAGTTAAATATAAATCAAATACACTACTACCCCAAAACACTCACGCGTTGCTTGGATCTTATCTAACAAATCGAATGTTTTCTGTACGATCTAACGATATCACCTCAGATGAGTTTGAGATCAAGGCAGGAGTACCTCAAGTGAGCGTACTAGCCCCCACCGAGTCAACTACACTGGCTAATCAATTCCCGCTCTCCACTCAGCTTAGAGCTAAAGGTATTGCTGTATAAAACTACCATAAAACCAGCCTGACTATATGGCGTACAACTATGGGGAAACACATGTTCATCCAGCATCGAAATTATCCAAAGAGTGCAAAACAAAATCCTAAGAACAATAACTGGCGCACCTATATATATGGTGGTCCATTTAAAAATTGGAATTTTATTTTGCCATAACAAAAAAAAGGCTCAATATTTTTCAAAGGTTGAACATTTATTGGAAAAGTTGGTTCGTGTCATTTATTTATGAAAAACAATTTCGGTCAAATGACCACTACGGCTGACTTGGCAGTAGCCCATTCGATCCACCCAATTTTTGAGAACATTTTCAATTGTTTCGGCACGTATGTATGTCAGCAATAGCAACTCGAATCTCGTTCTTCAACTAATAAATTGTTTCAGGATTGCTTGTATAACATTTGTCCTTGACCGCTCCCCAAAGATAATAGTCTAACGGTGTCAGATCACAGCTTCTTGGCGGCCAATTCACATCTCCATATTTGCTGATTATTAGTGATTATTGTGATTATATAGATTATTGTCGCGTGCGCTGTGTGACACATAGCACCGTCTTGTTGAAACCAAATATCGTCCAAGTCCTCCGCATCAATTTCCTCGAAGAACCAATCACTTAACATTGCGCCGTAGCGCTCACTTTTCACGGTCACGCTGGCTCCTTCTTCATTTTCAAAGAAAAATGGACCAATGATGCCTCGAGACCAAAATCCGCACCAAACAGTGACACATGGTGGGTGCATTGGCTTCTCGAAGACGATATACGAATTTTCTGTGCCCCAGATGCGACAATTTTGTTTATTAACGTAACCACCGAGGTGGAAATGTGCTTCATCCGAAAATGTAATGTGCAATCAGAGGATTCAGTCCTGAAACCAGTTGTACCCCCATCGGCATGTTTTCCTAACAGCAAAAACAGCCTGTGGGTGGGTTCGTTGAAGCCGCTGTGCAGTACCCACGGTCACAAAAAAAAAATTATAGGAATTCCGGACCATTAAAAACAGGAAAGCAATTGACAGTAATTAGGGTACACGAGAGAAGTTGGACAACCTTAAGCAATTAGGTAAAAACATGCGGAGACTACTAAGATGATAGAAGTAGCCCATCGCGTCACAACCCACCCTACCTATGAGCCTTCTTGCGCGAATAAAGTTATAGAAAGCTCCCAAAATTTTATTTACCCTGTCATCTTCTTTAAGGAACGAGCAAAGTTATTACTGCATAATAACAAAAAGAATTATTTTCAGGTTAAGATCGTTATAAACTTCATTTTTATTGGTTAAAGTAAGAAAATATCTTAGTCGACTGTTTTCGACAACCACATGGCAGGATATTATAGAAAGTAGATATAGATTTTAAATTCATTTCCTAAGTTTAAGGGGAGTTTGCTGGTTAAATTTAAATTCAGCAAAAGTAATATTAATTGGAATTATTCCGCATGGTTGCGTTCTAGCGAAGAAAAAATTTTTAAAACTAGTTTATTTAATCATGATTTTTTTTTGTTTTCTTCAAGGGCATTTCATATCCAACAAAAATCTATAAGTCTAGGATCTAGATTAATTCAATTTCGAGTTTCAAGTCCTCTTTATCTTATTTCATGATGTCGCTGATTAAATATATATTTTACTTTTAACTTAATTCATTCAAATTTTAAATCACTTTATTTCCAGAATTTAGCTTGCTAATTATTTAACCATACACATTAACAGCTAACAGGCGGTTTTATCATATTAGTACATCAGATCTTTTTTCTCTTAAGGTTCACCTAGCGAGTGATTTCTGTACTTTACGGTGGTCTGCATTAAGCCTGGTCAACCATTAGCCATTTAAACCGTTATACCACGATAGTGCGTAGCCACAGGTACCAACAGAACTACACAGAACCTCGTGATGTGATTACCAAAGAAGTATTGCTTTGCCCATAACAGAGTCTGGTTTAACACAATAAAATATATTTAATTTAAGATTTTCACGTGCACTTGTTCTGTAGTTTTCCGTTGCGACCGGGACTAGGATTATGAAAACAGTTGATCACATTCATACATAACACTCACCCATGCTGTAGCGATGATGAAGGCCTTCCCATGAAGTGGCACTTTAGCTTGAAATGGATTGAATTTTCAAATGTTGAAATGAATAGATTTGTTTTCAGTTGCACTTTCCTTGAAAATAATTTTTTTGGTTTTAATTGTATTTTAACTATTGCTTTTGGTTTTGCTTTTTGTTTTTACTATAGTTATGTATTTTGAACCGATCTAGATATTTCTATTCTTTTTCTTTTCTATGTTGGAATTTGGATTTTTTTCTTGCCACAAAAAAATTTTATCAAGGAAAGGTTTAACAAAAAACACTTAAGCGACTTCGATTCTCGCTGCAGACTCCTGGTTTCACTTGGATATGGTCTTATGTAGTGTGAAATTCTTATTCCTGAGTTGATTTTTCACCATCTCAGTGACATTCTAGCCCACTGTTCACTAGACACTTTTACGCCGTCTCGATATGTCTGCTGGGTAGCCTCTGTTCTGCTGCTGTTTCTTTTGTGCTTTACTCGATCGATTCGCCAACGCTCTAGGAAGGGAAAACTTTTACCCTCTCACTCTCTCCTTGCTATTGCAAACGGGTATATTACCTGAGGCGTTTAACAGCCAAACGTTGGTTTACTCTAATAGAGTAGGTGTGGGTCTCAGACAATCCCCAAAGACACTGTATCCCCTAGAGGAGTCTGTTTTTTTGCAAGACACGAAACGTCACAAATGGTGAAATTCTACCATCCAGTTGCCAGAACTACATAATGAATTCCAGAGGTATTCACATGCTTACATGAAGATTTTAGTCGGGCGCCTAAGCACGATAGCATAGATTGCACAATGTTTGCATCCAAATATAGAAATATGCCCTCGATGGCGTAGTTATAAACAGTAATGGCCAACTAAACTCAGCTAAACAGCGAGTGGACGTTGGATGGCCAGAAATTTTAAGCAAATATCACTTTTCACTGCGCAAGCAGGATGCCACGTGTTTTACACTCTTGAGGAGCACAGACTCGATCTGGACAGCTTGAAAATTTGACGACTAAAGGCTAAGCCAAGCCTAACATTGCTTTTATATAGGCCACGCCACCGGAAATAATGTGCAATGAAAATGCTGACAGCCGACAAGAAGGCGGATTCAGTGTCGCAAACAGTGTTGATCATCGAAAATACCAACTAAATTTCGATAGATACCAGATTGTTGCAAAATGAAATACCAGATTAGAAAATGTCCTAAAAATAACCAAATAAATTTGAAATGAAATTCAAACGACTTTTTCATTAAGATAATTATTTTCCTAGAAATGCTGGTTCACCACAAAAAGATGATTATTCTGTCAAATTCACCATCTTCGGCCAAACGATCTTCCGCCCAATTTGCGAACTGTAGACGATTCGTATGGTCAATGGGCTTTAGCTGCTGCACCAATTGATCTTTGTATGGCTTCATGGCAAGGTCTTCATACAAAATTCTAAAATGTTAACAGACTTATGGCCGATTTTACATCTTCTACATAGAGCTATCTATCACATAACAAATAACAGTGGAAATTGTGAGCTTATCTGATACATAGCAGCTATCTGGAAGATGAGAAATCGGCCCTGTAAACTAATATTACTGAAATTGTGAGAGAAATAAGGTCTGCATTCCAAATTGGCTCTTATCATCGGAAACCGATTTTAGCCGGGGAAAATATTTACTCCATTATACTCCACTATATTCACACTAAATTGTAAGTTCATTGCTTGAACTATTTCTGAGACGGCAACTTTTGAAACGATCTAAAAACACTTTCAAATCAGCGTCACAGACTTGGGACAAACGCTTGTAATATTTCGCTTGTCGTTGTAGCTAATTTCCCATGCAGCCTTAAAGCAGGCAATGATATTTACCTATATGAATTATTTGCAATTGACAACATACAAAAACTTTTGCTCTACTGATAGAACAACATCAGTTGGATGTTTTTGGCTCAATAATTGTAACATGGGGAAAATGAACGTAAAATTTAAGGAACCACCCATGTCACCTTATGAGATTTGCTGTAGCTCCTATGATTCTAGATGTGATGTTATCGGTTCTATATTGTGCTACTAGCGCCCTCTGTTAAGCCAGCTGTGTGTCACTTTGACAAGTCTGGATGACAACTGTCAATGACGCTATAAGATTTTACAAATCGTCGGCTAGCTTCCGCTTCCTCCGAGTTAGCTCTGTCTTTCCCAGCGTGATCGTCAAGTGAACCAGTCGTGTTCTTAAGCCTTACCTTAAAGAAGAAGTAGAAATTTTCTTAAAGCCGAGTAGCCTGGATCAAAGTGATTTCGGTTGTTTTTCCCGTGTTTGGATTCCAAGTTAACTCTCGTGAGTAAAATGGCAATAAATCCCAGGAAATCAGCCTGATAAAGTGTGGTTTCGTCTTAACCTAGTGGGTCAAGGCAAGCTGAAAGAGGCACTTCTGACGGAAGCCTTGGTTATATTTCCAATCTCCAAATCACCTGGCGAAAAATCGAAACCCATCAACTTCAATATCGAGGTGCCGTTCCAATGGTACATATCCAAATTTGCTAAAAGGTTCCCAAAACCTGGCCCTAACAATTGTCTTTGCCTTTTTGGGGTGTTTTGCTCTTATTTCTCTCTCCAAAGCGTGCACCTCAGAATAAGCTATTCTATTCTTAGCCAAGCGGACCCGTCTTGAGCTTTTTTTTTTACTCTCAACACATATGCAGAAAGTGCATGCTGGAGCAGTTGAAGCCAGCAAAACGAGAACTTTATCAGTCTCTTAATTCTACGCGTCGAGTGTGGGAGGCAAGCAGTGAGCGAGTTTAACCCCAAAACATGTTTATAATTCTGGCTTAAAAACAAAATGATCCCGCAGCAATCTACAAAAAGTGTTTAAAAACCAGAGTATTGTGCGCGAAAACCCCTTGTGGTAAAACTATATTTTTTGTTGACCGGATCACGCCTCTCCGCGCCCCTAACCTCAATTAGTGACAGGGCACCCAAAAAGGCGAAAATTAAAGTGAAGTCATACCTACAAGTAGGTCTCAAACAATCAAACGCTAAATCCTAAGGTAATGCAAGTCGAATGTAAGACCCGAATAATTTTTTTTTGTGCAAGTGAGTGAATGGAGTTGCCATAACCTAAGAATAAAATTTAGAGTTAGCTCATATTAAAAAAAAACCATAGTCGCTGAAAAGACAAGTCCATTATTTTGGTGTGAAAAAAAAGAAGTAATCATATGTGGCCATAAAGTGTTAAGCCAAACCTCTATCGCGAATTAATAATAGCAATCAAAAAGCTCCATGCGTCCCACACTGTTTTAAACTGCTTCACCCTCACTCAAAACCAAGCTTTAAATTTACAGCGCATCAACACACGCAACGAAAGATCTTTCGCCGTGGGTTTATGCATGCGTAAGTGATCTGTTTTACATATTCCTTCTTTATTTCATTTGTCTTAAGCTTGGCTTTGCTTTGCCCAAATCTATGGCATTAGCGTCGCAGTAACATCAGCGCAGCCTCACAAACAGCAGCTTAGCCGGTACAATGAACCCAACACGGGTATTTGTCTAGTCCTTCGCGTAATGTCCTTTGTTCTAGGCTTCTCTATTTCTTTCTGCTGTCCGTCTGTTCCCCCTTTTTATTTTTCCTTTCCAGCGAGTTTCATCGAGCATTGTCCTGTCCCTTCAAACCAGCACGCGAATCTGATATCATTATTTGTAGAGCAAGCTAGTACACTAAGAAAAAACTAGAACGAATAATTTTAGTACGAACGCTCTTGAAAAAAAAATTAGTCGTTCTTGAATTTTCAAGAATTTCGCTCTTGGAATCGAGATAAATTCGTTCTAAACGTTCTCAATTTGGTTTTTTATAGGCAAGGGGGGTGAGGGAAACTTAACTTTGAGAGAATAGCGTTGGACTCGCTCTCGCGGAGAGTGAGAGCACATGGGCAGTTTGTTGTTGTGCGGTCGTGTCTTTCCCATCCCCCACCCCAAATATTCGTTTTAATTTTTTTATTTTGAGAATTATTCGTTCTTGGATCAAGTACTGAAACTCTTGAATCAATAATTATTCATACTTGGATCAAGAGCTGAAAACTCTTGAATCAGGAATGTCGGGATAAAAAATTCACTCTTGAATCAAGAATTTCGCTCTTGGATCAAGAATTTTCACTCTTACCGTACTTTTGAGAACGAATGCTCTTGATTCAAGAGCGAAATTCTCTGTTTTTTATCTGAGCGTATTACCGACATCCTTTGAACCGGAACCAGCGCGTGCTCCGCTAGAAGCTACAATCCCATCTACTCGTTCCAACTTAACAGACAGCTTCGTTGTATATTACACGCTTCGACTATTTCCTAAACGGTTGGTTATCAAACAGCCCTTGAGAGAACCATCATAACTACAAGTCGTTTAGGAAACATGTCAAACAGGTATGTACAATAAGTAACAAATTAAAGTTTCCATTTATTACTTCACCATTTGAGCCCTCAGACTATTGCAGTGGCTTAATTGCCATGCCATTGCCTTGCCGCCAAAAAACTTTCCGATTACTCCACTAATTAAGCCGATTCATTACGAATCTAAATGCTTGCAAACAATGGCCCAAACGGCTCGAGACGAACAGATGATTATGCTAATGGAGCAAGACATTTATTCTATACAGAAGCGAGCTTAAGGCTATTGACAAGACCGTCCTTGACTTAGACTAAAGATATTACATTGAATTAAACTGCCCAAAAACCATAACTCAAACAAATATGCAAAAATTGCATTTGGGAAACCCCAGGAAAGAAAATTAAATTGAATTTTCTAACGCCACACACATAAATCCAAAATACATTCAGACGGAGGCAACGACAAAAAATGTATTTGCTCCGCTGCAGGCTAAACAGAGAGAAGTTTTCTTTTTCTCAAATATATCATTAATATTTGATTTTTCACATTTTTACAATCGTCTCCCTGGCTCTGTCTGGTTGTCTGCCTGAGTTGGGTGTCGAAGAAAATTGATAACTTTCAATGATTACATTGGGAAATTGATATAATTTGTGTGCAATTTTCAACAACTGGCAAATGTCGCGTACGTGATGGATATGGATGTTGACATTTGTGTCGACATGGCGGGGTGCAGAAACAAGATTTAGTTTCAGAAATAAATTGCAATTTGAAATGAAACTATTTGAAATTAGAGATATATCAAAAATTAAAATACATTTTTGCATCACATTTTTGGAAAATGTCTATTATAGATCCTTCCTCACCAAAAATTCGGGAATTGTGAATGATGAACAGCGAACTATAAAGAATTTACCATGGTTCTTTAAATGAACTTCAAAGTTTTTATTTTTGACCAAACAATTATTTAAACTCTGAAGGGGGCGAATAATAAAAATATTTTTCGTATATGTTCGTATATATGGCGTCAGTTTGTTTGAGTTGAAATGTAAAAATAAAAAAAACTGGACATATTGGAACTATTGTGAACTCTCTCGCGCAATTTTTGAAAATAATTTAACATCTGCCACAGTTTTGTAGACAGATGGTGTGTACCTTCCTACGCATATTTAGTAGTTATAACTATTTATAGCAGGTTCAATGCCGAAAAATAATAAAGATCTGATGAACGATTGTTGAGTTATAAGGAAAACAAACAATTATGATGGGTAGCACTGGCCGAAAAGGCAATGGGCAGCACTTCCAACTCTTTATGGTTTTTTTGCCACTTTGTGTGGCTTCTAACTTAAATTGATCAGATATATACAAACTTTGGGGGTACAGAGTCGGGCTTGACCGACTTTCTCTCTTCCCTGCAGTTCACTGTTTTAGTACTGTTTTCAGTACTACCCATGAAACTAACCCATGAGTTCAGTACTGAAATCATGCCTGAAAGATGAGCAGGTCATGACGTAGTAGGCCCTGTCTGTGTTAAATTCATGGCTGAAATGCATGTAAAGACATCCATGATTTCAGTACCAGCCCTTCCAAATCAGGACTGATTCAGCTCTGAATTAATACTGAGCGGTACTGAAGGGTTGTTATACCCTTGTAGAGGGTAACGCATAGAAGAAAGCATCTCCGACCACATAAAGTATATATTTTCTTGATCAGCATGACGAGCTGAGTTGACATAGCCAAGTCCGCCTGTCCGTCCGTCTGTTTCTATGCCTTCTCCTCCGTCAGTTTGAAAGCTAGCTTAACCAAACTTTGCACGACGCCTTTTGGAACAAATACGCTGTACATTTGTAGGAACCGACAGGATCGGAGGACTTTAGCATACAGCTGCCATTTGAACCATCGGTCGAAAAACTAGTTTTAGTGAGGAAAACTTTTGTGTCTTCAACGCAAACGTCCCCAAACCGCGTATTTATAAGTTTTGTATGCTTTCACATAATTCCACCAAGTAATATGAAAATCGGCCAACTATTTAGTATAGCTGCCATACAAAAGACGCTGACGTCTGAAAAAAGTCTTAGTAGGAAAACCTTTTTTGTTTTCAATGCTATCGCTCCCAAACTTATTACTCAATATTCTATGCTACCACACATTTCTGCCAAGAATGATCCAAATCGGATGACTATAGACTATAGTTGCCATAGGAACAGTCGGTCGAAAAAGTAGTTCTAGTGAGAAAAACTTTTTTGTTTTCAATGGTAGCGTCTTTATACCTTCCAGTTGTGAATATTATCAGTTCCCACACAATTTTGGGGAGTTAGGTTAAAATCGGACGAATATATCGTATAGCTGGCTTGCAAGTGCTCGATGTTATTTGGGCATTTTGTCACACACACACACGACAGGCGCCGGCAACGTTTACGCAAATTCACACGTAAACACACACGACAAACGCCGCGACAAAGCAGCACGGCGTCTGCCAGCGACGTTAGCGAGCACATACTCAAATACAAACAGTAAAGAGCAGTTTTTTTTTTTGTGCAAATCACACGACTGTCGCCCCTTACACGTCCAGCTGTCCACATCCTGCTGCAGCCAATGCATTCCACGTCAGTCTGGCCACCAACCGCTGCCCACGAAAATGTTCATCGCCCAGCCTGCCCCACACCGCTGCTCACGCATGCTATTTGTGAGCGCCAAACCGACTCTTCAACTGCATGTATCAGATCTCACGTTGCTCAAGCATCCGACCAATTTTTCTATATCTTACATTGAACGCAGCCTGCCAGACGATCGATCATACTTATGGAAGTACGTCGCGCAGCTGAATTTGGATCTCCATCGCATCTTTCATCGTCGCCGATGTTCATGCACAGCGAAAGTCTCTACTCCCAGCTTTACTTAAATTTTGAAGATCATTCGTTCCCACATGGTCTCTGGAGGGGGAGTACTGTGGCAGCCCTGGCCACCTCGTGTCACAATATTCATCGTGCACCGTAACTAACGCTGTAGCAGAGCGACAAGTCTCGCGCCATCCCTAACGCGCAGTTTCCGGCTGGCTTTGATCACGCGCGGGTGGCTTCCGCTTCGCACCGTTCGCAAAGAAAATTTAACATAGATGCACACTTTGAAACGCCTCTCTTTTTTGAGTTACCTGCATTGCGACAAGAAGATACTTCATAGAGACAACAAAATCTGTTACTCCAAATTATTGTCGACGTAGGAAAACACGGTGGTTAGAGGGAGACGCACATTGTTACAAAAAACTCAGCAAGTCAAAAAATAACTCAAAGAGCGAACAGCTGACATATATCTGAGTGAAAAGTTGTCGACGTAGCAGATTGAGCTTCTATGTTAGTTCTTCTATGCCGTTCGACTCAACGATAATTGTTAGCTTAAGTTATATTGAATAAAGTTAGTTACACTCTACGAGTAACGGGTATAAAAATATTAAGTCTCGGCTCTACAAAAAATTTAAGAAATCTGGATCACGCGGATATTTTGCCAAATGTTCGGTGGCACGTTCCAAATTTATGGTTCATAACTCAGAATGCTATAAGGACTACTTGGTCAGGTGTAAGTTGAGTTTTCAGGATGACCCAAAGAAGTTCTGTAACTTTGTCAATGCTAAAAGAAGATCCTCTCAATTCCCGTCCTCCCTTTCCTTAGATAATGTAACGGCTGACAACGACTTTGATATCAAGTCGCCTTTCAGTCCCGGACCTTACACAGCGCCCAGCAGTGCGTTTAAACTTTGTGCCGACTCTTTATGTGTGCCGCTTGCAAAACTATTCAACTTAATGGGAGATTTCCCTAATCTTTGGAAGGATTCCTATATTATTCCTATTCATAAGACGGGTCGAAAGTCAATTATTTCGAGCTACAGATGTGTATCGAAACTATAGGACATTCCAAGGCTTCTTGAAAAGATACTGACTTCCCAACTACAATATTATTGTCGCTCTGTAATATCCACATCTCAGCATGGTTTCATGAAGAGTCGCTCTATATCTACGAATTTACTGGAATTTACTACTCTTGTAAACAATGGATTTGTCCATGAACGGCAGACTGATGTAGTTTAACTGATTTCAGCAAGGCTTTTGACTCCGTCAATCATGAGCTTTTAGTACATAAATTGTGTTTGCTCGGCTTCCCTCCAATCCTCCTCAACTGGATCAAGTCATATCTAAGCGATCGATCTCAACGAGTTTGTTTTAAATAATCCTAAAATCCGATTTAAGCTCTCTTCACACCTGGTGCTCGGTTAATAAGCTTCCTCTTAATCTCAGCAAGTGTAAGTGTATGACATTTAGTCGTATTCAACCATATGAGTTTGATTATATGATTGATACCATCCCATTGGAACGAATTTATAAAGGGGATGATTTGGGTGTATAATTTGTACCCAGGTTATATTTTATTAGTCATATAGCGGTCATCGCAAACAAGGTAATGGGTGTCCTCTGGTTCGTTAAACGATGGTCCAAGAAATTTAAAGACCCCTACGTCACTAAGCAACTGTATAATTCCCTGGTAAGACCAATCCTTGAATATGGGTCGTGTGTCTGGTCTCCATACTACCAAAAATATCAAGATCAACTGGAATCGGTTCAGAATCAGTTCTTAATTTTCGCTCTCCGAGGCTTAAACTGGAATTCTTCCACCCTTCTTCCTCCTTACGAGGACAGATTACGCCTAATCAACCTGCCTTCTCTCAAGAACCGCAGAACTTGCCATGGTGTCCTTTTTATTCATAAGCTCCTGTCAGGAGTAATCGACTCTATCGCTTTGTAATCTAATATAAGTCTTGCAGTCCCACAATTTCCCAAATTTGTATCCTATTTATCTACAGACTTGCCTAACAAACTACGCTCATCACGAACCCTTCCGAAACTTTTGTTTAAACTAATACTTGCATTATCATACTTTCTCATCTCACTCCTTGTTTGTAATCAAAGATAATTTATTGTCGTTCCTTAGTAGGCCTTCTCAATGTTAAACAGAACATTGGTAAACTATAAACTGAATAAATAAATAAAATCGGCTTTTGTGGTCACCAACAAACGCACTTTTTTCTATTCTCTACACTAGGGTGGCCTTGCTTAAGATGCCAGAGCAAGCTCTCTTCCTCTCTCTCTCTTCCATCTCTGTCAGCAGCTCTGTCTCAGCCCATGCCAAAACTCATACAAGGTCATTCTCGTTCTATCGCTATTGAGCCGAACGAAAAAACACAAAAATTCAATAAAATGAAGACAAACATGATTATAATCAGAGCGTCAAAAAGGTTTGATTGAATAAAAATCAGCAGCGAACACATGTGTATGCAATTATTACCATTTTGCGTCGCAGAGTCGCAATGCTTGTATTTCATTGTGTCTTGCTTTTTATTGCGCTTTGAGAGTAATAAGTAGATAATGGTTATTTTGGTTAGCCTAAGTAAGGAGTATAACGAATTCGGGCTGTGTCTACGTTAATTAGCTCTGTGGCTTTCTTCAACCCCTCAACAATAATTTCTGACTAAAACACCTGCGTTTGCTGTCATAATTACTTTTACCAAAAACTTTGAGTCAATCTTTATTGAAGTATTTGCCTGAAAGTGTGTTGAAAATGAGTGAGTATACTTAAAATGTTCAAGTGTTTTAATTAAAACTATGCAACATTTCATAACTGAAATTATAAACTTAAAAATTTATGTTTGTTTTGTCTTCCCGCACAAGACCCAGTGCGTCGCTTTCCCCATATTTATGAGTGTGGCGGCGTATGTGAAATGTTGCGGTAGTTTTGGTCTTTTTTTTTGGCATGCGAACTGCATTTTATGAATTTTTTATGGCTTTTAATGTAGACACACATGGACTACAGTGTGCCAGCTGGAGGAGTATACGGCAGGTTTTCCTGTGGGGTTTTCAGGTGTTTTTGACCAGCTTGTCATAAAATGGCACAAGGCGACACCTTTTTCTACCATGCGAGAACATAAAACTTCAAAAACCAACTGCACAATCTGCTCACGCTTCAGCACCGTATATCATTCCGCCAACGCTAACGCCTTGGTCTAATCCATAAGGGGCGTGGCCTGGCAGGGGCTTTTCATATGAAATATACGCATATAAAATTTCACAAAAAGTTTTTCCTTTATTTGATTTATAAGCGAGGGGAGAGCGGAGCATTTCAGGTGTCTTGAAAAATTGAAAATCGGGCAACAATTTGAAAATCAAAATACAAGAGAAATGTAGTTGTTTTTCTTTTTAATAAAATAACAAAAACCGAATGTCGTTTTATTAATTAAAAAGAAAAACTACTTCAACATGCAGGTAAAATGCCTAGGTAGAAATTGTAAATTTAAAGGCAAACATTCAGCTTTTGCAATTTCCATTTCCTCATAATTCATTTACAGCTTTTCAGCAAAAATTTCTTGACTTTCCTCTTGTCACACAAGTGGATGCATCTCAATGGTTTATCCAATATGCAATATGCATACATATATGGTACATATCAGAAAAATGCTTTACATTAAAATAATGAAATTTTAGCAACAACACTTGACCCACATTCAGTAAAACGAAGCTGAGTTACTAGGTGGGAATTAAGGCATTGACAAACAACTGAGAGCACTTTCATTTTTTTGCTTTTATTTCTGATTTTACTTATTTTCCATTTCAGTGCCATTTCTTGGTCCCGTTTTTCCCTCTAATTGCAACTGATTGCATCTGACAGTTGCAGGTCGTCGTCGTTGTCTCCAGATCCACACTTCCGCATCCGTTGATTTTCAATTCGCGTAATTTCTTTTTATTTTTTTATATTTCCTCCGACAATCGTGAGCGAAATTTGAATGGCGCTGACTTTGCAACAGCTGAATGAATGACAGCAAATGAAAATAAGGCAGCCAAAAAAATGGTTGGAAATGTGAAATCAAGGTATTTTAAAGACAAACATGGAAACTGGAAATGCTTATCAAAATTCAATAAGAAAATTCGTAAATAATTTATTTAAAGATTCACTATCAAAAGCCTGTTACAATTTTAAGTTAGTTGCAGCTAAAGCAAACACACGGGAAATTAGTAGAGATTAAATTTCGGGTAGAGTTACTAAAATTTCTATAACTTTTATTTATTTAGTTTTTAGCTTAACAATGTTCTGTCAAACTTTAAGAAATTCTACTTAGGAACGACAATAAATATTTTTTTATAACAAATAAGTGAATTGAGAAAGAATGATAAAGCGAGCTATAGTTTAAACAAAGGTTTCGGAAGGATCCGTGATGAGCGTAGTTTCTTAAGAAAGTCTGTAGATAAATAGGATAAAAGTTTCTAGTAACGCACTGTGGGACAGCAAGTCTTATATTAGATAACAAAGCGATAGAGTCGATTTCTCCTGACAGGAGTTTATGGCAAGTTCTGCGGTTCTTAAGAGAAGGCAGGTTGATTAGGCGTAATCGGTACTAGTAAGGAGGAAGATCGGTGGTTTAAGCCTCGGAGAGCGAAGGAAATTAAGAACTGCTTCTGAACCGATTCCAGTTGATCTTGATATTTTTGGAAGTATGGAGACCAGACACACGACTCATATTCAAATATTGGTCTGTAGGGAAACATACAGTTGCTTAATGACGTAGGGGGCATTAAATTCCTTGGACCATCGCTTAACGCACCCGAGAACTCCCATTGCCTTGTTTGCGATGACCGCTATATGACTAATAAAAAATAACCTGGGTACAAATTGTACACCCAAATCATACACTTTATTGATTCGTTCCAATGGGATGATATCAATCATATAATCAAACTCATAAGGTTGATTACGACTAAAGCTCATACTTTTACACTTGCTGAGATTAAGAGGAAGCCTATTTATTAACCGAGCACTATTAGTGAAGAGAGTTTAAATCGGTCTGGAGTAGGGGAGAGGAGATGCCGGGTCATTATACGACAAACAAAGTCTTAGGTCATCGGCATACATCAATGCTTGCGAGTAGGATCAAATCTGTGGGATATTATTTATCAAAAATGTGAAATAGTAGGTAAAATAAAAGAAAAAAGTTCATATGCTTTATAGACTTTAAGGCTGCTTTTGATACGGTCAATAGAAGAAGCTCTTCTACAAACTGAGCAACCTAGGTATATCCTCCAAAATTCTCAACGACTTACAGAATCTATACACTTAGAGAAAAAATAGGGAATTTCGCTCTTGAATCAAGAGCATTCGTTCTCAAAAGTACGGTGAGAGTGAATATTCTTGATCCAAGAGCGAAATTCTTGATTCAAGAGTGAATTTTTTATCCCGACATTCCTGATTCAAGAGTTTCAGCTCTTGATCCAAGTATGAATAATTATTGATTTTAGAGTTTCAGTACTTGATCCAAGAACGAAAAATTCTCAAAATAAAAAAATTAAAAAGAATATTTGGGGTGGGTGGGTGGGTGGTGGGAGAGACTCGACCGACCCGACCCGACCGACGTGGTCCGTCTCGTCTCCCTCCCCCGTCTCACTCACCGTTATCAACCACCACCCACCAAACTTTGTTTTCAGTTGTGATTGATTTTGAGATAACCACATATTTATTTTTTTTTTTTACTTACTTTTCTGGGACTTGAACTCGGTACCTCGAAAGACTGAAACACACACAGGCGACGGGCAGCTTAGCGAGCTCAGCTATCTTCCGTATGGTAAAAGTCGCGACGAAATCACACTTATAAATAAACGCAGTTGCCTTTCGTACGCATCGCACAACAACAAACTGCCCATGTGCTCTCATTCTCTGCGAGAGCGAGTCCAACGCTATTCTTTTAACGACCAACTGCGCATGCGCCCTCACTCTCTGCGAGAGCGACTGCAACGCTATTCTCTCAAAGTTAAGTTTCCCTCACCCCCCTTGCCTAATAAAAAACCAAATTGAGAACGTTTAGAACGAATTTATCTCGATTCCAAGAGCGAAATTCTTGAAAATTCAAGAACGACTAATTTTTTTTCAAGAGCGTTCGTACTCAAATTATTCGTTTTAGTTTTTTCTTAGTGTATGCCAACAACATTGCAACCGTGTGGGATGGATCAAAATTTTCGGACTGGTTTGAAACGAATACTGGAGTTAAGCAAGGCTGCCTTATAAGTCCACTACTTTTATCGCTATATATCGATGATATTGCAGAAATCCTAACAGGCAGTGTTACCTTTGGCGGCCAAACCGTCAGAGCGTTGATGTACGCTGACAATATGTGTATCCTAGCGGACAGCTCGCAAATGCTGCAAAATATGCTAAATCATCTAGGAAGCTATTGTGAGCAGAGGGGTCTGCAAATAAATACTGAAAAATCGAAGGTTATATCCATTGGAGCACGACGAAGCAGGCTAAGAGATGGGGAGTGTCTGCAACAAAATGGAAGAACGCTAGAGAAAGTGCGCTCCTATAAATATTTAGGCGTCACAGTGTCCGATAATGTGAATTTCTCAGATCATATAAAAGGGAAACTTGGAGAAGCAAAAATTGCTATAAACGCTACAAGGAGGACATTGCTGAGTAGAGACAACGTGAAGCCAAGTTGCAAATATAAGGTGTTCCAGGCAACTGTAAGAAGCATCATGTGTTATGCTGCTGAAATTTGGGGATTTCTTAGATTCGACGATGTTGAACGCTTGTTGACGTTTTTCATCAAAAAAGTTTTCATGTTACCGCAGAATACGCCAAATTGGGCAATTTATATAGAAACTGGCCTTCCAACTCTGTTTACGTATACACTGCAACTGCATCTCAACTATGTAGCCTGTCATGAACCTGCCGGAGAAAAGACTGCCTAAGCAAATAATGAGTCAACTGATTCTTGGGAAAACTAAGTTTTTTGACGACTGGACCACCATTTCAAACAGATGCGGGCTAAACTTTGAGTGGGACAATATACAAGGAAGACATAAGAAAGCTTTGCGAAGAAGAGCGTCAAATCTTTATAAACCGAGCTAGACAGAGCACTGAAAGGTCCACTTATAAAAAGCTGACTCACAACCTGGGTCAATCATACTATTTTCAAGATAGCCTAGGAACAAACTGCATTAGCAATATTTTTAAGGCGAGGTGCGAATTGATTGCATTAAACTTTAGGCCACACAGAAGGGACTTGGATGAAACATGCAGCCTTTGTAATATGCGTGAGAAGGCAAATGTGGAACACTTTAAGCGAGTTTGAGCTCCAAAGCATTTTAAACGGAGAAAATTGGCGCATCCTATCAGCATTTTTAGCAGAAGCCACCAAATATCGGCGACAAATTATAAAACAAGATTTTTAAGTTTTTTTTTATTTTGTTCTATTTTGTTTTCTTTTTTTCTAAAAACAGTCTGTAGAGCCGTCTTCATTGACGGAAGATCCACTACCTCGTGACGAACGGGAAAGGTGGGTGGAGTAGTCAAATAAAAGGCGACTCTCAGACGTACCTATATTTATAATTGCTTAAATAATATTACATAGCATCAACAGACGGTTTTAAATAAACCATTGTTGTATAACACTTACAGTTTTCATTATTGTAAAGCCAGCTATAATCTGTAATCACTATGTTGTCATTATTTTATCTTTACACAATAAAAACAACATACTACTACTAGTACCTAAACCGAAATGATTACTCTGGGGAACCCCAGATAGTACATTAATGGATCTGGATAGTATTGATTTGAAACGAACTCGTTGAGATCGATCGCTTAAATATGACTTGATCCAATTGAGGAGGAGTGAAGGAAAGCCAAGCAAACACAATTTTTGTACTAAAAGCTCATGATTGACAGAGTCAAAAGCCTTGCTGAAATCAGTATAAACTACATCAGTCTGCCGCTTATTGACAAGTCCATTGATTACAAGAGTAGTAAATTCCAGTAAATTCGTAGATAAAGAGCGATTCTTGGATATTACCGAGCGACAATAATGTTGTAGTTGGAAAGTCAGGATCTTTTCAAGAAGCTTAGGAATGTCCGATAGTTTCGATACACACCTGTAGATTGACTTTGGTCCCTTCTTATGAATTGGAATAATATAGGATTCCTTCCAAACACTTGGGGAAATCTCCCAGTTGAAGAGATAAATTAAATAGTTTTGCAAGCCGCACACAAATAGAGTCGGCACCAAGTCTCTGGGCACATTGCCAGGTCCGTATGCTGAAAAAATCGCTATCTGCATCAACCACAGGGCATACAATGCAATTTGAATTTGCCGCAGAATAAGGATACGTAGAGACCAAATTATTTGGCGATGCAGAATAGCAAGAAGTTAGTTCCAACATTTATCTAAATTATGTGCAATTAAAACAAAAACAAAATAGATATACTCCTACATAAAATATTTAAAAAAATGTCTCATTTAATTTCCAAATTATTAAAATACTTCATTTCTCTCTGTCCAGAGCCTGCCAAATGCAGTTACTTTCTGCTATCTCACAACATTAAAACTGTCTGCTCAAATTCAAAACTTGCCAGAAGAATTTCGCCTGCCAAACTTTGTCTCTGCCTGCGAGTGTGTGTCGGTGTCTGTGTTGGGTGTAACCATGTTCCAACATGGATAACCCAAGTAGCAGCAGCAGCACGCAAGAAATGTTTCGTGACAAAGAATTTCAAAAAAGTGAGCAAGAAGAAAAACGTCTGCGAGACATAGTAAAGTGTAGAGCCAACAACAGCAACAACTTTGAAGTTTTATTAAAAATACACACCGCAACATTCCTCAAGAACTTTTGCACACGAAAACGTGAGATAATTTAGTAGAGTCAGCGGCTCCCTGATCCTTGCTGCTTGGCCAGGTGGCAACGGACAACGGGAGGAGTGTCAAGTAGTTTGGATAAACTTTTGTGACAGCTCAATTTGGTAAGGAAAACCGTAACCGTATGTGGCTGGTATGTGGAGTGAGAATGGAATATTAGAATATTAGTATGAAGTTTTTTTGGCAGGAGACCTGTAATGAGCGAGTAGAGACAAGGAGCAAGACGAGTTGCTTGTCTCTGCTAATGAGTGGGATTGCCTGAGGCTAGAAGTTTCCAATGGGATATACATTTAAGTATGAAGAGGGAATTTGTGTCTTTAATAAAGTTACAGAAAATTGTTGTCAGGATTCGATAAATGTTATACGTTAATCAAATGTATATGCAAATGTTAGCCTAGATTCGGAATTCATGTTTTTTATAGTAACCCTTTAAATCTAAATGTAAAAATTGATTGATTCAATAAAATGGCAAAGAAGTGATTGATTTTCCACTTGCAATTACCCATGGAGAAAAACATGGATTCTCTTGATAAATCTCCCCAGATTGTCACCAAAATTGCTGGTGCTAAACTGTGTGAACTTATTTAAAAATCTTTTAAAACAGAGTAGGTATACTAAGAAAAATCTAGAACATATTATTTAAGTTCGTACGTTCTTGAAATAACTTACTTCGTTCATGGCTTTCGAATAATTTGGTTCATAAATGGTTCCATTCTGTGTTTTATAGGCGAGGATAGGTGGATAACTGACTTAATGCATATAGAAAGCCAAGTTGTTGAGTGAAGCCTTCAAATTTCATGGATAAGAAAGATCGACATCAAAAGTTCAATAAATACAAGCATAAAATTCTCAATTTTTTCTCTGAGTGTAGACAACCAACGGAATTGTTGTTCAACCGACACTTATAAAACTTTCCAGGAGCCGAAAAAAACTAAAATTAAACAAACTTTAGCTAGCTTGCTTAAAAATATTATTCATCGAGCAATAAATATGCTTCAAACAAAGAAGGGGACAGACAGCGCAGCTCTTGCTCGTAGTGCCTGTTTTTGGTGTTGAGTCGCATTGGAGTTCTCAAGCGATTATGGCATTGCAGTCATGAGGAGGGAGTTGTTTTCTGATTGTGGACCATGCAAAGACGGCTGGTGATTCGAAGGAGATACCAATGAAAAAGCTTTTCGGTCAACTAGCCTCCTTTGTGGTGTGGTGCGTTCCTGTTTTAAAGTTATGTACAAACATAACGAGACCTCGAGCCAGCAAAAACTTGAAGATTTGATAATACATTTGAATATTGAAATTTGAAAAATCCTTTAAGGATTAGTACTTAAGCTAAGTAACCAGACAAACTAAATCGATTCCGACGGGGACTTTGTTGAACATTGTTTTTAAGTCGGCTTAGAAATTTGAATACAATGACCAAAAAAATCGATTTTTTGCTCGAAAATGCAAGAAATTTCATCTTTAATCGCCTAGGAAATATATAAAAAAAATCAAAAAAAAATAATTTTGTTCTTTTGATTTAAGAATCGCACTTCTACAAAGATAATAAGGTGTGGACGAAGAATATCTGTGAATAAATATTGTAGCTGGATCAATTTAAGTGAAGGAACTAACAGTCAAATTTGAGTTTAGAAAATTTGTTTTTCTATTTTCTTCGTCTTTTGGTCAAAATTAGAAGTGGTCGAATAGCCAGATCAGAAAAAAATTCCAGAACAGAACAAAAGTCGAAGCAAATAAAAATTTATTTTCAAAAATCTCAGAAATGCCTTTTTTCAGCACTCAATTGCTCACAGCTCCTGTATTTGTTTATAGATTTTGTGCATCGATATCAAATTTTCTTCATAGAAATGCGGTTCTAAAGTAGAAAAAATTAAAAAATTAAATTACCTTGCGAATCATATCTTGCTTGAATTATGATTTTGCTTAAAATCGTAAGTGTACCTACTGAAAAAATGAATAAATTTAAATTTAAATAAGATATATTGTTGATCAAGCTTGTATTGATAACATACTCTATACCGTTTGGAACAACTCAGCTCGCATGTTGCTCGCGAGTTATATGAATACATCTCTAAATTTCACCTTTCGATCTCACTATCTTAGCTTGACATTCAATAGATATGCTGCGGTGGTAAATAGGGTGGTACTAGGTGCTTATTGGCCGTATTTTGCTAATAACTTGAGTATCGATCATCCAATCTTTATCATTCCTCAGCAAATCGATAAATAATTTTATTTACAAGGTATCTCTAGAAGGTACGAACGATCTATCTTCAAAACTGTAGGAGATATGACGTTTTTTCCAAATTGCGGGGGCGGGAGGGGGCGTGGCAAAAATTGAAAATAAACTTGATCTGCCTGCAAGTATAAGAAATATATGCCCCATACATGTCAAACCTCTATCTCTTACCATCTCTGAGATCTCTTCGTTCATACGGACGGACGGACGGACGGACGGACGGACGGACGGACGGACGGACGGACGGACGGACGGACGGACGGACGGACGGACAGACGGACATGGCTATATCGACTCGGCTGTTGATGCTGATCAAGAATATATATACTTTATAGGGTCGGAAACGATTCCTTCTCCCTGTTACATACTTTTGCACAAACTTAATATACTCTATGTACCTTTGGTACAGAGTATAAAAACGTTGCCATGACAAAAATGTTTGAAATCGATTTTTGAAATCACCAGTTCAAGCTTTACTTAAAAATAGTTTCAGTAGAATTGGGTCTTTTTGGCTGTAAACTAGTGTAATTATTGTAGAATGTAAAAATTGCCTCTATGTACGATTTTCGCACTTCGGTTAGAACTTGTGCTAGTTTTAGTAAGAAAGCTTTTTAGTGGTGTTTCGGCGTTTTCTAAGGTAAGCTGTTTTCTGAGTGTAGAGATAAGATTTTTGGCTTCAGTCTGCCAAGTGACATAAAGGAATGTATTTAGAAGGCTTACCTAAAATTTCAATTAAATCCGTTTAGTAGAACTTGAAAATTCATGCCCAATGCGTCGCTTGAAAAAATTGTTTCGGAAAAATGCGATACAAGCTGAATTCACGCCGGGCCAGCGCAGTTTGCAGCGTCGCCAAAATCGCTGCAACACTTTAAATAATTGGAAATATCAAAAAATCACTTTAAGGACATTTTCTTGAATCTCTCTTCCTCTGTCTTGGGAAATAAACTTTCGAAATTTAAACGAAATAAATTTGTTCCGACCAGAAATAAATTTTAAAGAATACAAAAAGAAAAAAGCTTTAATTAAGCACACAATATTTTTGAATATTTGTTTTTTCATAATAAGCTTCACAAAGAATAAAGTTGACAGGTAGCTCAACTAACAGCCGCAATTAAAAAACTATTTCCGAGCAATTCAATTTCCTTGTCGGAAACTTTAACAGACAAGCAACAAGCGAAAAAATTACTTATACTATATGAAAATGTATGTATGCATATACTGTGCCAAACATATGTATGTAAAGGGAGGGGCCCTTTGAAGTTCATGTTGTTTGTCAAGAAAATGAATTTTACTTGACGGCGATTATGTGGCAGCCATTCAAAGTTGCACAAAGTTTTGTAAAACATTTCCGATGTTTTCAAAATACTACACAGAGAAAACCGAAACCTGAACCACAGCATAGCACAGGCGCTCGTCAAGGGTATTCCTCTAACCCCCGCACAAAGAATGCCAAAACACGAACGGCACACGCTCTTTGACAGCAGCAGAAGCAGAGCAGAGCAGTACTGGAGATGGCCAGAAGAGAGACGAAGGCGAAGGGTGGAAACTTTTGCCTTAATCACTTAACAGAAAACAAGTGTTGGCATGTGCCCGCCGTCTTCCTGGCCCCCCAATCCGGCAGGCAAAAATATCGCAAAAGTTGGAAACGCTTTTCAATGAAAACTTTTTTGATACCCTTTACCTACTTAGGGTATATGAGGAGTTTACATTTACATTTTTTAAGACAATGCAAATTTTCGAATCATTAAAATATTCTGATAGCCACTGACGAATACACCCTAGTCGGACTTAGCAGCATGTGTTTACCAAAATAAGTACATTTGATGCCATGAAATTTCACGAAAATAGTCACTACATCATTTTTTTGCATGAAATCCATTTGTCAGTATGAAAAACACACGTTGTTTTGTCAGCTATTCGTAAGGCTAAAAGGCCAGGCTAACTTCGTCTGTGCCGAAGTTTTTATTCCCTTGCAAATGCAAATGTCACAGTTTAAGTAAGCGCTTACATAAAAATCCAAAATTTTTCTAAATAAAACCCATTTTCCGACAGATAAACATCTGATTTCGACCAAAATTCGCGAATCTTATTGAAAACATATCAAATTAACAAACGCCTAGTTCAAGAACGATAAAATTGAAAACAAAAAAGTTTTTCTATCTGTGACTCAATTTCCGACCGATCGGCCCTATGGCAGCCTTAAGATCTAGTCATCCGATTTCGACCCCATTTTGCGAATCTATTTGAAAGCATATAAAATCAGTCATCAGCAAGTTTAAGGACGCTAAAATAAAAAACAAAAAAAATTTCTTACTAAGAATCATTTTCGACCGATTGGTCCTATGGCAGCTATAAGATATAGTCATCCGATTTTGACCAAAATGTGCAAATCTGTTTGAAAGCATATAATATTAATAATAGCCGAGCTTGAGGGCGCTAACAGTGAAATCAAAAGAAAAAGTGAAGAAAATTAAAAGTTTTTCTTACTAAGACCCATTTTCCGACCGATGGTTCCTATGGCAGTTATAAGATATAGATTTTTGGTAGTTTTGGTAGTGCCCAAAAAGATACTTTACAGAGCCAGTTGGAAAACACAGTGGTTAGAGCGTGACGGTAGTTAATTCAATTATGCGGTGACATTTCATACAAAGAGCCTCCAAAAGTCAGGGGCTCCCCAGCGAACGTCTCATGTCTTCCTACCTACGATAAACAAAGTTGGTACATCTAAAGTTCTGAGTTCGTAAGGAGAAAAGCAGAACCCGAAGGCTGCCGCGTGACGTGACGCAAACGGTTAACGGTTACAACAACAAACCCTGAGTTTTACGGTGTTGCTTAAGAAAAACGAAGCGGAACACTCAGGATTTTTCATGCCTTCTCACGGGAGAAGAAGGAATGAAATATGTACTTCTGGCATGCATTCAAATCCGATTAGATGTCCCTACCAACAATATATTGCGCATTTGTAATTATTGATTTATTATTATTATTCACGGTCAACACATCTTTTTTCCGCAAAAGCCGAAATCGCACTAACTTTGGTTTTGTTCGCAATTTCTCTCTCGTTTGGTCAACGTTCATCAAGCGTTCGGAGCTAACTTCGTTCTTCTACTTCGGGTTCGATATCCACGAGAGAGAGTTTGAACCGTTTCACGATATGCCGACTCTTAGGGCCGTTTTCTCATGTTGGTGTTTTTGCAAATCTAGGTGGATTTGCTGCATTTGCTTTGCTCATGTTGAATGCTAACCATCTAGATGAATTTCGTAGCAATCTACTTCAACCTCATTGATTTCAAATCCATGTACATGGTTATGCAAATGAAGTATTTTTATGTATCCGCGCATATGGTCACACTGAAAAATATTTGAAAACAAAAAACAACTGCTGCTAAAAACAGTAATGTCTGAATTGTTATTAAGTAAACCATAAATGGAAAATATTGAATGTGCCCTTAATATACAAGAACACCTGCAGACATTGCTGAAATTACAGATGCACATTCTGATTCCCCTAGTTCATTGCTTAAGCTAAGTTTACACATCCAAATAATTTGACTAAATTTTGATAAAAATAGCCATGATTAAAGATTTTACAGGATTAAAATCTTAAACTATAGTTCCACGCAATAAAAACGCAAATAATTTGATCAAATTTGGCCGGAACAGTTCCACAATTTGTCCTATATAGCCCAATTTTCATGAAAATTTGTCCAAATTATTTACCTGTGTGAGCATAGGATTCGACCTACTGCTTAATCTCCCATCATAGTAACAAGTCGTTCCAAAAGAAAAACCTTCTCCTTCTCTGTAAAATTCTTGCTTTAATTTTTCAAATATGGCGCGCAATAAAAAAGACAAAATTCAGCCGAGTGGAGAGGTGCTGCCAACCTAGTATTAGACCATTCCAGCCCTCCCGGTGTGACCGTGGCGCAAGTGCCCGAATTTATAATCAACCTACATGAGACAACCCATGATACAATTATACAAGGTAGTCCACTCGGCAAAATCATAGTCCCTTGATATAAGTGCGAGTGAAAGAGCGTTGAATAGTGAGTGTGAGTGAAACGGCTACACAGTGCGTCGATTAACCGCGCGCACGTTGCATGGGGCTAAACAGTTTCCTTAGTTATGACAAGAGTTGTAGTGATTATAATTTTATTTTTATTAGTTTTGAATTTGACATTATTCTTTGTTTTGTTGTATCATGAGACAACCAATTGCGCAAAAACCATCTAGGTGCAAAATCTAGATGGATTTCGCTTTGAGCAAAAACATGACCATGAGAAAACGGCCCTTAGTCTTACGAATAGCTGAGAAAACAACATGAGAATTTGTCATGGTGAAAAATGGACTTAATTCATATATATTTATATTGGTGGTCACATGCTGCAAAGTCCGACTGGGATGCTTATACTGTCGGTGTGTCGACTGCTCTGCTGCTGAGCACTTTCGGATGCACAGTAGAGAGCGACGCGCCGACAACTACTTTAAGCGCTTAATCTTTTCGCTGATCTTATACTCATCAATCGGACGGACTTCATGGAGAGAAGCATCATTTATTTCTACGTGATTTGCTTTTAAAATTTCTAGGACTGGTTCCGATTCGACGCCTGCATTTTTTAGCACAAACTTGCTCAAATTTTGCTGAACCAAAGCAGAACAGAATAGTGGGACTAGCTCATGCTAATTTTGGTTCGCATTTTGAGTAAGAATACAACGTTGAATTTACTTATTTATTTATGGTTTATACTTATTTTTAATCAGGTCTGCAAGCTCAACGAGAGCGTAAGTTTAAGTCGGCTCTAACCGACTTCGATATACCCGTTACTCATGGAAACAAATGTTTAATAGCCTTCCTGTAAGCCTGAGGTGGGTCAGCCGAAAAGTATGCAACATTTTTTCAACTCGGATGATAAATATCCGATCTTGATGAAAATTTCAGGGCTTATAGATGTTGCGAACATAAATGTTATTTTTAAATTTGATATCGATATCTCAAAAATTGTGGGAGTTGTTCAACATTTTTTATTGTGGGGCCGTGGGTGCCGATGTCTTGAGTTCGGAACAGATTTGGGCTCAGCTTTTTTTTTAGACGTGGATCGGTTCTTAAACCTTAGTTCGGTTCACAGAGATATATGTATATGTCAGAACTCCAGGCTCAGCCCGGTTTGATTCAAATCCGGTTTGCAGCTCTGGATTTAATGAATCATCTGCCTTTCAGCCCTAACTTGACATCTACAGCGACCCTCCCTTTCAGCATTAAGAAAAAAATTTTATTTGTTGCCTCCAAAACGCTCGTTATTAAAAGCAAAAGTATTTCGAAAATTGATTAATGCGCATGCAAAATAGTATAGATCTTTATGAAAAATATTTTAAAAACAATAAATTCATTTTCAATAATAAATGGTTTTTTTTATACATACACATTTTTTTCACATACATTATATTACTCAAAGAAAAATCAGAACGATTCGTTCTAAAAAAAAAAACGCTTTTTATGTTCCAGTTTGGTTCTAGAATTTTTTAGGAACGATAAGATTAAAATTCTTGAACCAAGGAAAAGAATACTTTATTATTATTATTTATTTTTAAAAGAAAGTCAAGCTCTTACTTTTAGTAGCTTACTCAAATTAGATGGAAAAAAAGAGAGTCTACTTTCTCTTCTTCTTGTACTTTTTGATCCGAGAACGAATTGAGATGGATTCGGAAAAAAAAGTCAGTATTGACTTATACCCTTGTTCCACTGGCACATTCTAGAAGTCATCTGCTTGATGATCATTCTTTCTGTGTATTTCTTCATAAGAGATAAATGTCCATTCGGTAGATCATCCACGACGGATGATCAAGTCACTGTAGTCACAAATAGCTACTTTACGCTAAAAGACTAGATTTTCTATCGATATGCTAACGAAGTTGCCTATCGTCACCAATAGGAACAGCTGCTCTGTCAATGGCGTTGCCATGGGCGGAGACTGCTCTAAGTTCTGGGTGGGGGTTTAGCACAAGGGGGAGAAGTGTATGGACCCCCTTTATTGAAAACCGACTACGCCCATCAGCTGTGCAAGGCCAAGGCAAGCGGAAGCTGTTTCATTTTTTGTTTTAAAATGTTAAAATTCAATAATATTTCTTATGTAAGAGTCCCGAAAACTAAAAGTCCAAAAATCCGTTCCACAAATTGTTTAGTGGGGCCGTGTTCGAGAAATGGCGTAAAAGCTAGTTTTTTGATTAGGAAGAACAGTAGCTTTAGAAAAATGTGAATATCTTTGGTATAGGTGTATTCATGATGAAAGGTAATTGAATGCCCTATCATTCATTCATACACTACTTCTTAATCCGGTGATTATCTTCGGTGTTATAAAGGCTTTTATCGGCACCTTTGCATTAAGTTTATCACATTTTATACCCTCGTAGAGGGTATATTAAAATTGTCCAGATGTTTGTAACGCATAGAGGGAAGCATCTCCGACCACACAAGCTATATATATTCTTGATCAACATGACGAGCTGAGTTGATATTGCCATGTCCGTCTGTCTGTCCGTCTGTTTCTATGCTATCTCCTCCGTCAGTTTTAAAGCTATCTATACCAAACTGTGCACGAAGCCTTTTGGTACAAATACGCTGCACATTTGTCGGAATCGGCCGGATCGGATGAGCTGTCATAGGAACTATCGGTCGAAAAAGTAGTTTTAGTTAGAAAAACATTTTTGTCTTCAACGCAAACGTGCCTAAGTTTTCTATGATTTTACATAATTCCACCAAGTTTTATGAAAATCGGCCAACTATATAGTATAGCTGCCATACAAAAGATTTGTCTGAAAAAAAGTCTTAGTAGAAAAATCTTTTTTGATTTCAATGCTATCGCTCCCAAACTTATTACTGATCAATATTATATGCCACCACACAATTCTGCCAACTTTGATCCAAACAGGATGACTATAGCATATAGCTGCCATAGGAACTATCGGTCGAAAAAGAAGTAATAGTGAGAAAAACTTTTTTGTTTTCAATGGTAGCGTCTTTATACCTTCCAGTTCTGAGTTTGATCAGTTTCCACACAATTTTGAGGAGTTTGATCAAAATCGGATGAATATATCGTACAGCTGCCATATAACAAACTGTCAAGCACATGTTCAAAGTAGTGGCGCCATCAAGCTGCAAGGGTATATAAACTTCGGTTGAGCCGAAGTTAGCTTCCTCCATTTTTTAAAATAAGCTAGAATTTAAGTGCGAATATATACACATTTGTCTAAAGCCACTTTTCTTCCCAATCAAAAACTAGCTTTTGCGCAATTTCTCGAAAATGGCCCCACTTACAATTTTTTAAGCTAGTGTAATTAATTAAGTATGCTTGATCCAAGCATTATTTGTTCCTAAAACATAAAAAATTTTATTTAGCGTAAAAGCGGAATTAAATTAAGCTCTAGAAGTAAATATGACAATCTTGAAACTGCTGAACATACTAAAACCAGCCTTGAGATCAAGAATTTAGGTATCTATCCAGAATTTTTTACCTAAAAAAAGAATTATCAGAATCGTTGAACTTGTGCCACCGAAAATGTTTGATTCAAGTGCGCCATTTCTTAATTTTAATCATTCGCGAGTTGATTTGCAGTTTCCAAATGCGTTTCCTTTTTCTGTTTTTTTTTTAATTATCTCGAAATGTTTCCAGGATCGCTAGCCTTTACTGTTTAAGATGGCAACTGCTAAACTATTTCAGGCCTCAATCTCCGGTTTGAGACTAATCAGGTTAAAGTTTTCTTACTTGCTTAACAAATAGGCAAGTGTGATCAACCGAAATTTCGAACTTCAGTTTCTTTATAGGGCACCATTAGGTCGAATTCCAGGCTTCCCCAAATTTTTCCATAATTTTCTGCATTGTTTTTGACGGCAATGAAATATAATAACAAGAAATAACCGGAAGCAGCACCCAGGAAACTTGCTGCTTGCCACGCCCACTTAAGCACACTGCACCCCTTAGCAACCCCCTCAATATTCCCATGCTTTTGTCAGTGCGTAAACAGAAAATCAATTACAAAGTGCATACATATATATCATAGAAGGCGAACTGAACAGGGGGATTTACATTAATTACGGGCACGCAAAAGCTTTTTGACTTTTATTGTGACATAGGCCAGGACCAACTCCAGACTCTAAAAGAACGCATGAATATTTCATTCCCCACGGATGCGAAGGAGGGAAAGTTTTTTAAAAGGCTTCTGTGGGCCAGGCCCAGATGTCCATTTACAACACACAGGCACACATTCACGGGCACTTGGACACTGTCCTGTTGAGTAGGGTCACTTCGATTTTCCGCCTCTCTCTGCATAATTTATGAATTTGAATATCTGAGCCGATTGCTTTGCTAAACAGATTGGTCATTGATTTATTTTGAACGACAAAAAACTGTTTAGCCTCCTCACACTTCAGTGCATTTTAATTAGTATTTTGCCAGGGGCTTAACACGTGCCTGGTCAGTTCGTATCTCTATGCAAACATCTACATGCAGTTTGTTGGGGGTTTGGGATTTATGTTAGCATGTTGCATGTACGAAAAAAAAGCCGCAGAACACGAAAACACCGCAAATTGTGGTTTGGTTCGGTCACTATATACTGCCCCCTGCCTCTGCCCCATCTACAACTTAAATGTGTGTTCTCTCTAATGGCGTATTTGTGAAAATTATGTTTCGGGCTAAAAGTAAAACATGTGCCAACAGTAGTTTTTGTTGAAAGGCCCTTTCAATGGGGATTAATGGGAAATTAAGGCTTAGACTAAGATGTGTCTTTAATTTACAAATTAGTTTGATGACAACTAAATAAATTTAAAATACTTGTACAATTGAAAGCGAAACACAAATATCCTAGAGTGTGATGGCGTTGTTATTATCACACTTTAATTGCCTCGTCTCTCTACTGTACTTAAGAATCCTTCCGCAAAACACCTTCAAAGTCTCTTAATAAACTCTAGCTGTTGGTCTCTGATGCATGATGTACTTAACTAAGACAGTTCCGCCTACAATCCGCTCTGCCATCCATCCAACCGCCCACTTCTGCTCATGTTCGGTAAATCCACAGCATGTTTGTGGTTATTCAAATTAGGTCTTCAAAAACATTGACAAACATTGTGCGGTGTGCCAAGATTTATGTGACCCAACTCCAAAACTCAAGTGCATCCTGCCCAAGGACCTAAGCATACAACACATGTCCCTTCCTCTTTGTGTTGACAGGCCAGGACAATGGCTAATTGGTATTTATTGCTACTTAAATGCTGAAAACTTGTTGCTACTTTTCACCTCGTATTTCAAAATTATCTCTTGCTCGGGTAACGCCCCCTTAAAAATGGCGATCCCACCAATGGGAATGCAAGTGCTATATTTAGAGAGAAAGACAGACAGAGAGAGATAGAGAGGACGCACATCTGCCCGATCTCTAAGAGGCGAGCACTTTTCTTTCTTTTTCTCAGTTTGAGACTAATTTCAGTGGGCACACGACTTTGGCACGGTTTAGTATCGTCGCCACAATTATCGTAATTAACTCGTTTATGTGTTGTGTGCTAATCCAATTACGCAAGTTCACACAGGATTGCCCCCAAAAAGTGAAAAGAATTTCATTCAATTCAATCAACAATTAGAACTGACAAATGAATTGAATTACCATCAACGGGTTGTGAAAAAAGAAAAACCGCGCATCATGCTAAACTATCAGCACTCGCTGCCCGTCGGCAATACGGGAAATTTCTATTATCCAGCCACTACGCCGTCGGTTAACTATTCCACAGCTCCAGAAGTTGAGTTGGGAGGAGAGGATAAGCTGACTGAAGGCTATCTCAAGGATAGTAGAAGTGAAGGTGCTAGGGAGGTGGACAAAATGCATCGCTTCTCTGTGGATAATTTGATTGAACTCAAGCATAGTAAACACTTGGGACTGGAACTGAATAGTAATTATGGTAAGTTTTATAAATATCGAGATATAAATTTCTGTTCGACATATCCTCCAAGCAAAGCATTTGTCCATCTGGTACACTTTTGTGAAGATTTTGCAAAGATTAGTCCATAAATAAAGCTTTTGTGAAAAATATACTTGCTCAGAATCAGAAAATATTGATAAGGAATTTAACAGCTGTACTAAAGTTCCGCAAATTTAATAAATTCTGCCCAGCTCAGGTTTTGTCGAAAGGGTTGCCCCCTGACTGATATTTTTTTAAAAAGGCAATAATTCAGTAACTCTTCCAAATCTTAATTTAATGAAATGAAATAATACCCTTGCAGTTTCTAAAAGGTGACCCTATAATGGTAAATGAACTTAAAAAATTACACAGGCCAACAAAATCACCACTTTTGTGAGGTCCAGCATCCTTTGTATTAAATTCTGTTCCAGTTTTGTGCACTGATTCCAAAACTGGTTTCGGTTTTTCTCTTGTTTTCAAGATATCGCGGAAAAACCATTTTGCAGTATTTTTGGCTTTCAAAAAATTATGGATGTTACACCGAGTAAAAATATCTTTATTTATGAGTTTTATGCGAAAGAATACATATTAATGCAGCCTAAAAAAATAATAAGAGCAGCATCAGCAAACCTAAAAGCGTCGAAATAGGCCATTGAAGAGTAATTGTCATCCAATTATGGAAAATTTTTCAAACTTAATTGTCGTGTACAAGCCATTGCGGTGGATGGAATTTAATTACAACCACTTTAGCATGTAGCCTAAGGGCTCTTATATTTTCACAAATTTTGTTGCATTTAAATCAGCTGGATGGAAAAAGTTACAGCCGGGTAATCCCTAAAAAATGAATTAAAATTTATGGCAGTACAACTAGATTGATACATAAAATGTGTATAGGAAATATTAAAAGACTACGTGATCTAACATAGACCTTACATTAATTGTCAAGCAAATATACAATAACATTCAGGCAGTACTAGATTCAAACAATTTCCCCCAAATTCAAATTTGCTTAATATCAAACATCCTCCCGAAGATGACATCAAGATCTTATGAATTTTGCTACGAATGGGCCAAATGAGTTCAGCCCTCACCATAATCTCCGGACAAAGCCCTATGTGACTAATATGATTTCCAAAATGTAAACAAATGGCTGTCGGAAAGAGATTTCAGTGGAGAGTCTATCTGTAAAACGCATGTATATTTTAAGGAAATTTACCATTCTTATTATTTGGAGGAGTAATGGGTACAAGATAGTGTATTCTCGCTCTATTTTACAAGCGAATATGTTTGTGCGTCTGTCACGACATTTAACGAGATAAGTCTTAAGTTGCAAATTTGGATTTTGTAGTTTTAATTTGATTTAAGTGGTTTGATAGATATTTTTACTGCAAAATGGATTTTCCGCGATATCTTGAAAACAAGAGCTGATGGACAAGAATCGAAACCAGTTTTAGAATCAGTGCACAAAACTGGATCAGAATTTTTCAACGAGAAGGCTGGACCAAAAGGGCTGTTGGCCTGTGTTATCAATAATTTTTGAGTTATAATTTAATTTTAAAATTTTAATAATTTAAATCAAACACTCTTATTGGTCCACACTTTATAACTGAAATGAATGTACATGCCTGTTTTCGTTTCCCAATTTGATTGATAGGAATTAGAGTTGTGATATCTAAGAAATGATTAAAGAATTGGGCCAAAACGTTTTGCCATCAAAAGGGTCGGATGAAGATAAATGGGTTTTTAAATTAAAAGTTTATTAGCTCATTCGGTTTTTTGGAAGCGGGAATATTTAACATATCCGATTCCGCACCATTTGTTCAATTAATTACTTTGCTAACAAACATTTTATTATCGCCTTCAACTATGCCAGTTGAGTTATTTTCTAAGCTGACCAATAGATGGCACATCTTCTGCAACCGTTTGTTGGGAGCTATACTATAAGTTAAAAAAAAATATAATTTCTGTCCGCAGATATATGGGCAAAAACATTTCTTGAGGGTAGCTTACCCATTATTATACCCTGTTCCTATTAAAAATAGGAAAAGGGGATCATGAAGTTTAAGCGAATGTATGTAACAGCCAGAAGAAAGCTTCTCCGACCCTATAAAATATAAATATTCTTGATCAGCATCAACAGCCAAGTCGATATAGCCATGTCCGTCTGTCCGTCCGTCTGTCTGTCCGTCTGTATGAACGCACAGATCTCAGAGATGGTAAGAGATAGAGGTTTGACATGTATGGGGCATATATTTCTTATACTTGCAGGCAGATCAAGTTTATTTGCAATTTTTGTCACGCCCCCTCCCGCCTCGGCAATTTGAAAAAAACGTCATATCTCCTACAGTTTTGATGACCTTTGTACCTTTTAGAAATATCAAGTAATCAAAATTATTTATCGATTTGCCGAAGGAAAGATAAAGATCGGATGAACGATACACAAATTATGAGCAAAAAAAGTTAACCGGACCCCCACCCCCTATTTCCTGCCAACCACCGCCGTATTCAAACAAACACAATCTTTGGGAGAGAGAAAGAGAATCTTAGAGATGAGCGTATAACAGCGTATAACGCGAATAACAGAGTATAACGCATAGAACGCGTAAAACAGCGTATAACGCGTATAACGAGCGAGCAAATGCGAGCGACGGCATTAACTGGTACAGAGTATCTTATAGTCGGGCTTGACCGACTTTCTCACTTGTTTTTGACATAAGTTCAAAAAACTGAAATCGCGATTTATGCAAAAGAATTAAGTTTTTCTTATAGAGTATACTCTATTCATCTTAAAAACATAAATTTTTTGCATATAATCCAAGTGGTTTGATAAACTAAAAAATTTTTCCCATTTTTAATTGCTTTAAAACAGGGCCCAATACAGGAGTTCTTAATCCGATTCAAATCACGTACCGGAAGCGGAACCGATACAAATATTTTTTTGAGAACCGAAAATCGTTTACCGTTATTAATGGAACCGGTAAAATCGGAACGAACCCGAAACGTCGGTACCGGTACAGTTTCGGTTTTTTTCGCCTTTCCACAGCGCATCGAAGTTTTGGTCACGCGTTAGAGATCAACCTACAGGATGCTAAAATATTTGCTTGCGGAAGACATCTTTAACATTTGCTCCAGTTTTGCGACTGCAGATGACGACTTTCTTCTTCACCGGAATGTGTGGGACTTAGTTCGCAAAATTGTACGCATACTAGAACCAGCGGAGGTTGCAACAACTAAACTTCAAGCCGAAAATCTAGTTTTGGGTGATTTTTATTCCATTCGGATACACTGCAAATTGGAAATATCAAAAAATTCGTCCTGTCTAGCGAAAAAGGAATAAAATGATTTAGATTTATCTCGGAATTTAACTTTTCCAATATTAATAATAAGTAGTACTTATACCGGTTCGTGCCGGTATACCGAAATAAAATTCCGGGCACCGAATCGAAACCGAAAACCGAAATTAATTGAAAACCAAAATAGAACCTTTAACCGAAACATCCATTTCGGTACGTACCAGAACCGGTACCGGAACCGAAATTCGTTTCGGGATTAAGCCCTGCTTTAAAATATTAAAAGCATTAGCCAATTATTTAAAAGGAAATACGGAAAATATAGCCCGAGGTTAGTTTTATATGATTGTCATTGTGTTTTTTGTGAAGCTGTGTTTTGTCTTATGTTTTATCACAAACATAGTTTCGTTTAGAAAAAGTTTAGTGGTGAGTCGTGGATTGTCGGTACTATTAATGAAGTCTTGTCTTTTTTATAAAACACTATATAAGCTTCACAGAAGAATGCACGCTAGAAAAAATAACCGACAAAATAACATGCACGACGTTTTCCACAGAGCTGTGAACACCAGCGATCCATTGATCTCAAGCTTATGCGGGAAGCAAAGAAAAAATAAAAATAAGAAGAAACCTCTTTCAAAAGATGTTCTGGCACTTTTAGAAGTTGCAATTCTAACACACTGTTGTAGAGAGCACCAACTATTGAACGTCGAAACCGATTCTGATAAAGTCGGATCTGATTTGGAAGGATACGACTTGGATAAGGCTAATATTCGCAACGAACACAACATAATAATAATAGAAATGAAAAAATTAAAGGTTTTGACTTTAGAAATCTATTTACATTTGCAACTCCAACTCGACCTGTATGATATAGATACTAGATTTTAGTAAGTAAAAGATAATGAGCGCGTTCACCAGCACACACCAATCATCTAACATAAATCATCAATCAACAAAAAAGTGTTTGGCTGCTGGTGAACGTGTTTGATAGAATTTTCAGGCAACAAAGTAATCGGTATTTTTTGTTGGCGGAAAATTTGAATTTTTGACAACAAACTGCAAAATAGAATTTAAAACATACTATTAAATTTATATGACCGTCGTCAAGCGCACCTTTTCCTCCAGAGTTTGTTAGCCACTTAATGTTTGTTATACCCCGGCGAGAATGTGGCCAACTAACTCGAATGTCCAATTGCTAGATCTTTATCCTATGTCAAAACGGTCATTTACTTATAAGAAGGACTCTGGTTTAGCCAGCAGCCAAATAACGTAACGCTGGTTTTTATTAAGAGTTACATTGAAAATTAGTTTATCCAGGGCCACTTAAGGAAGTTAGCAAGTGTTAATTTTAATAAAGTATTCATTGGGCAATGAGCTGAGAGTGCTTAACGATGCACAAGACATCGTGAAATAATCCTTGAATTTGTCCATTCTATATTTTTGTACTGTCACAACAATTGAGTACACGGGGCTGCTTCTTTTTGAAGAGGCGGCTTTTCAAGCTTTCCTCCTCCGCAACAACCAGAAAAGACTTCAGAGCCTTGGACGAATTCCCGTGAGCTACTTACGAAAGCACGTCCTCTGCCAATTCATTAGTTAAACACAAAGAGGTTAGCATATTCATTTTGCATTTGCCTTGACAAAATTGCGTGTTTGTTTACTACTGACAGCTGTGAGTTATCAATTTGCGAAAAAACTGATGACCAAATTTTTCCATTTTTCAAGTCAATAATATGATTAAATCCCACAAAGTGGATTTGTCTTTAATCAGGGGTATCCTCGAAATCTCTAGAGAATTTCGTATAAACGATTGCATTTATTTGTGGAGTGACAAGAATAAGACCGGCTACTAGATCATATGAAAGGAAAACCGTACGCCTTCAATCTACTTGGCTTTGAGCAGGCGTTTTTAAATCGCTCAACTTTCGTCATCTAATCTTGTGGGACACACCCGATTATAAACCTCTTATCGGAATGATTTGTCTTCTTGAAAGTTTTATAAATTTTCTAAAACAAATTTCAGTACTACACTAAAAAAAACTAGAACAAATAATTTGAGTACGAACACTCTTGAAAAGTCCTTCTTGAATTTTCAAGAATTTCGCTCTTGGAATCGAGATAAATTCGTTCTAAACGTTATCAATTTGGTTTTTTAAAGGCAAGGGGGCTGAGGGCAACTTAACTTTGAGAGAATAGCGTTGGAGTCGCTCTCGCAGAGAGAGCGCATGCGCAGTTGGTCGTTGAGAGAATAGCTCTGGACTCGCTCTCGCAGAGAGAGCGCATGCGCAGTTGGTCGTTGAGAGAATAGCGTTGGAGTCGCTCCCGCAGAGAGAGAGTGAGTGCATGCGCAGTTTGTTGTTGTGCGATGCGTACGAAAGGCAACTGGGTTTATTTATAAGTGTGATTTCCTCTCGACTTTTGGCTTATGGAAGATAGCTGACTTCGCTAAGCTGCCCGTCGCTTGTGTGTGTTTCAGTCTTTCGAGGTACCGAGTTCAAGTCCCAGAAAAGAAAGTAAAAAAAAAAAAAATATCTATGTGGTTATCTCAAAATCAATCACAGTTTAAAACAATGATAATGGTGAGTAGTGGGAGGAGGGAGGGAAACGGACCACGTCGGTCGGGACCGGTCGGTCGTGTCTGTCTCTCACACCCCCACTCCAAATATTCTTTTTAAGTTTTTTATTTTGAGAATTATTCGTTCTTGGATCAAGTACTGAAACTCTTGAATCAAGAATAATTCATACTTGGATCAAGAGCTGAAGCCCTTGAATCAGTAATGTCGGGATCAAAAATTCACTCTTTAATCAAGAATTTCGCACTTGGATCAAGAATTTTCACTCGTACTGTACCTTTGAGAACGAATGCTCTTGATTCAAGAGTGAAATTCTCTATTTTTTCTCTGAGTGTGGTCTCTCAGCCCAGCGTCCGCCACGGCGTCGCGCCGTGGTGTGTCAAATGTGATCCTTTTCATTGTGATGTGAAAGCTCTTAAATCCTAAAACGTAAGAGAATCGGGTACATGTCGAAGTTAAAGCTTTTTAATGGTAGTTTTTGAAATACACAAACCAACATTTTCAACATATCCATTTTTCTAAACTACCAGTTTAATAAACATAATATATTCTAAGCAGTTTCTTCAAAATAATGCATGTTATCTTAATTCAATAAACTTTATACAACAAATTTCTGTAGCTTCTACACCTTGGTTGTAGAAACAGTTGTCAAAGCTCCTGGAAATAGCCTGTTACCGCAGACTTCATTATTGACAAAAAAAAAAATTTTAACTACCACCGAGCCATGTATTCAAGTTTGGAAACTGAAAACAGTCTGGGCCATTGTGTAAGCTGGAGCATTGTCTTGACGAAACTGACATCATTTTCGATAGAAGAAGCCATTCTGTCATTGATTTCTTGTCTGAAACGTTAGACAAAGTTGTCAAACTATCGGACGATGGTTGTTTTTCCTCATTATACCCTTGCAAAGGGTATTATAAGAAGTTTGCAACGCATAGAAATATTCATTTCCGACCCCATAAACTATATATATTCTTGATCAGGGCGACGAGCTGAGTCGATTCAGCTTTGTCCGTCCGTCTGTCTGTCTGTCCGTCTGTCTGTCCGTCTGCAAAACTAGTCTCTCAGTTTTAAAGCTATCGAGCTGAAATTTTGCACAGAGTCTTCTTTTTACTGCACGCTACTAATATGTCGGAACCGACCGGATCGGATGACTATATCTTATAGCTGCCATAGGAACCATCGGTCAAAAAATGGGTCTTAGTGAGAAAAACTTTTTTGTTTTCAATGTTAGCGGCCTTAAACTCGGCCATTGTTAATATTATCTGCTTCCAAACAGATTTGCAAATGTTGGTCAAGATCGGATATAGTAAGAAAAACTTTTTGCTAGCGTCATAAAACTCGGCGATAATAAATATCATATGGTTTCAAACAGATTTGCAAATTTTTGTCAAAATCGGATGACGATATCTTATAGGTGCCATAGGACCGATCGGTCGGAAAATGGGTCTTAGTGAAAAAACTTTTTTGTTTTCAAATAAATAGTTCTTAAAGTCGGTGATTCTTAATATTAAACTAATTTGAAAAAGTTGATCGACATCGGGTGACTATATCTTATGGTTGCCACAGGACCGATCGGTCGGAAAATGAGTCTTAGTGAGAAAAACTTTTCTGTTTTAAATTTTATCTTTCTTAAACTCCGCGATTGGTTATTTGATATGTTTTCAAAAAGATTCGTGAAATTTGGTCAAAATCAGATGTTTATCTGTAGGAAAATGGGTTTTAGTTAAAAAACTGTTAGATTTTTATGTACGCGTTCTTAAACTCTGACATTTCAAAAACAGCATTTGCAAGGGTATAAAAACTTCGGCACTGACGAAGTTAGCTTGGCCTTCTCGTTTTAAATAATACCTGCTGATGGAAAACTTATTTCTTTGAATCATCGTATAACATTATCAAAAGTCAGTAGTCTTGTCAACAGTCTTGCGCAATGTACTTTCTTCTCTAAGTTTTGTCTCAATGTGCGTGGTCGCGGATGATCTACCGAATGGACATTTATCTCTTATGAGGAAATACAAAAAAAGAATGAGGTTTAAAAGGCCTCATCCAGCGGATGACCTCTAGAATTTGCCAGTGGAACAAGAGTATTGCTTGCCTTCCCGCTTTTCTTTTATTAATTCTTAATAATCGCAATTATCCTTTTTCCCAATTATTAATTTCGTAATTTTTGATTTCCATATTTTAGAATAATAGTTTTTCTAGTTTTTGTTTCCCATTTTGTATAAGCCTTAAGTGAATATTTTTTAAACCCTTCCTATAAAATATGAAGCCTCTACATTTGTATACCGTAGCAGAAGATCTGCATTTGTAATGCACAGAACTTAGCAGCTTCGACCCCATTTTTGATCAAGTTGAGAGGCAGCATAGCTCTTGCCATATTCATCTGTCTAACTGTCACTTTCTCTTAACTCAGGTGGTTGTTTTCCTCCATTTACATAACTCGCAATCTGGCCTGGGTTTAAATGAGCCACTTATTCCTGTAAGCTCTCAACTATGTATAAGGAAATGCATGTATAATTCCATAGAGAATTATGCACTCGAATGCACAGACACTCACTCAAATGGTTGAGAATTTGTAATAATTTGCGAATGGCTTTGGATTAATTTATAAATGATAAATTCATAGGAAATGAGATGGGAGAATTTATGATATTATTCGCACAGAAATTCGTAGGCAAGTATAAAGATATAAACGTGTGCGTGTGTGACTGTGTGCTTGAAGCTGACATCTAGGTGCCAGATGTGGGCGACATTCGTTCATTTATGCCGCCACCAATTGTGCTCCTGGGTTGACAGTGTCATCTTCATGCATTTTTGCTGTTGCGGTTGCGGCTGAGCTACTGCCGCCTCCCCCCTTTTTTCCCCCGGCGACTCTCCTGTTGTCGACTCAGCATAATATGCTGTGAAATTCTAGGCAATGGTTTATCAAGTATTCTTCTTCTTTTGGGGATTTTTTCTCGTCGGAGCCGCCGACAACACTTCAACATTGTCAACATGACAAAACGTAATCAAAGCTGACATGATATTCCCTCAGTGGCCGCATGCCTTTGAAGCATCCAGTCAGCCAGCCAGTCCCTGTGACTATATTTTCCAAGTGGAGCATATAAAACGCCATGTAACCAGTACCAGACGCAGCATTCTCCATCTCCCTTGTGCCTACTAAATGGTTGGGGCGGCGTGTGTTTATTTTGGTCGCTCCATTGGATGGTAACATGTGCCCCCGTCCGTGCTGCACAAATCTGATTGAGGTTTCCCTTTCGATTTGTTGCAACTGTTTTTTATCGCTTGTTGGCAATTCAAATTAAAGATCTTCTTCGTTTTTTATATCAATCCCCTCCGCCCCTCCCCAGGGGGAAATGCAGTTCCAGTTGCTGATGCAGTTGCAGTTGCAGTTGTAGCCTGGCATTCTACCAAAACTGCCGGCGTGTTGATCGACGAGGCACAATTCCAACTTTGCTGACAAATTGAGACAAATGGCGTGGGTAAGAGATTTATCATTGGAGTCAGCAGGAAAGTGGCTGGCCACCCGGAAGCTAAATAGGGGAGGGGCGGTTGAATACTATATGTATATAAATATGATACAAAAGAACAAAATGTTTCATTTTATTTATTTTTGCCACCTAAAAGCGATTTTCCAAAAACCAATTATGCGCCGCTTAATGTCACAAATTTCACTCTTTAATTAAAAGATCGTAAATTGTTGTCATCGGCATTAGTACACAGCTGCCCGCTGTTGTCATCAAGAAATATATTTTATGACCTTCCCCCCACCCACCGTTTGATCCTTACGGAATGCAAAATTTTATGTGTGCCCATAAAGTGAGAAACAAAAAAAAATTAATTGATTTCCCAGGCACTTATCGATTATTTACGAGGTCTTCAAATTTGGCATTGCTTTTCCAGCGAAAACTCATCTAAAAATAAGAAATTTGTACGTTTAATGACTTTTCGATTGTCTTTGCAGGCAGCGCGAACGGCGGAGGCACAGATTACCCCAGCAATTTGTCTACGGGACATTCGAGAAAGCCTAGACGTAATCGCACCACTTTCAGCTCATCCCAACTGACAGCTCTGGAGAAGGTTTTTGAGAGAACCCATTATCCAGATGCATTTGTGAGAGAAGAATTGGCCACTAAAGTGCATTTGAGCGAGGCAAGAGTACAGGTGAGTTGAGCTAAGATGATTTCAATAATACAATCAAACACTTGCACTTGTATTAGTACGTTTTGTTTGCCTTGTTAGCCATCAAAGAGAAAAGGAGAGCAAGAGCACGCTCTCCGGGAGACTTGCACAATATGTGTGAAAGAAAATTGTAACTGGGAATGGGATTTGTAATGTCACTTTGTTTACTATAAGTATTACAAATGATGCAAATTTAGTGATATAAATTAAAATTTACTATTAGAATTTGGTAATTTGATACCAGTGAAATTCCTTTTCTCTCCTATAAGATATCTTTTTTGACAGATGAATGAAACTGTCTATCCGTCAAGAACGACAACTCCAAGAACAAGAACTAAACTTGTATAAAGCAACTTAATGGTTCTTTCTATATACTTTTACTGCTGATTTCTTATCTTAAGCTTAATTGACATATACTAAGGTCGTACTATAGTCCCTACACAGAAAAAAAAATCCCGTTAATTTTTTAAGCCTAAAAAGTGTGATTTGATCCCGACAGTAGGATAACATTTTAAGGTCCGAGTGGGCATGTATCATTCCGAAAAGGATTGTTTTATGTACGATTCGTCCGTAACAACCAATCGAGAGAGTGAGAGAGCGAACAAACGGAGAGCTAAAGCATATTTTCTCGAACAACGACGAGAGAATGCAATCCTGCATTCTTTGTGTGACGCTTGCTAGAAGAATTTGAATTGCGAAGTGAAAAGTGAAAAAAACTAAAGAAAGTGACAAAAAAGTGAAATGGCCGATGAAAAATTAAATCAAATTAAATTGCACCATATAGTGGAGAATTTGGCAGGTGAGTGTAAAGTGTATTGTGTAAAGTGTTGTAATCGCTGCCGCGGTGCATGTGTGTGTTTGTATATATGTATGTGTGTGTATGTTTAATGCGTGCTTCTGATTCTCGGCTTGGGTGTGAAGACATACATACAGACATATATAAAACCCGGTGTCGAAGCAATGCTTTGTCCGCCTTAAATTCACATATGTATGTGTATGCATGTGTGTGTGCGCTTTACTCAAATTGTTTCTTGTTTTTGACTGAGTGTACATGCAAGTTTATTAAGTATTTGGTTTATATTTCATTACATTCATCACATTATTTCCATTATTTACAGATGCGGGTTTTAAGTTCGAGCACTTAAAGCTTATGACAGCTGAAGACCTTAAAGAAGCGATCCCTGATTTAGGCCCTCGTATGGGCCTTAGACAAAAGCTGTTTTGGTGGAATCAGACTGAAGTGAGTAGATTTATATTTGAATATCAAAATATCAGCCATATCAAGAAAGTTTTTGTGTTTTGCCTACCACAATTCGTAGATAAATGGTTCGAAACTTCTAAACATTTATAGTTATCGAAAGTATTTATCTAGACATTTATAGTTATCTGCATTAGTTTTCAGTTTAACCTTTAAGTGTTTTTTTTACTTTCAGCTTGCCAATGAAGACGATTCGATTTCTGCCCAATGAAAAGTGGATAACTGGCTAAGCGAGAACGAGTATTATAGCGGAACATATTTATATACATATAATATTTATTACACAAATATTTTATTTTATGAAATGCAAAAACAATATAAATATTGCCTGTCAGAAAATATCAGAAAATAAATAAATAAATTAAAAAATCGCTCCCTGCCGAACTAGAATACTATCTCGTATGGAACCAAGTTGAGTACGGATGGCGGGCACACATCTATCTCTACCGAACTGGAATATTATCTCTTATGGGGCTTCGTTATGTTCGAAAAGGAGGATGAGTTTAAGTTCGGCCAGGCTAAAACCGGGATCCAAATTTTAAAAATTATCCGTACTTAGATTGTTCCTGTCGGGAATGATTTATGTCATTCCAGGATCAACCCATTTTTATTACCATTTCGGCATGAATTGATCCCGAAAATCCCGGAAATCCGGGATTTTTTTTTTCAGTGTTGTACTCGCAAAGGTTTTGGTGCACGGTTTTTTGGTCATAAACCATAGTCGGACCACATTTTGCAGTCCAATGGATTCAGGTCTGGGCTACAAGCAGGCCAATCATCCGCAGAAATGAAGTTCGGTTCATGGTTTTTTAGCCATGTTTGAGTCGTTTTTGGCTTGTGAGCCGGAGTCTTGATGACATGACTCTTCTTTTTGCAAATTATGCCTCTAAGGCTTCAGAACCTTTAACAAAATGTCAGATTGATACAGTTTCGCCAAAGTTTTGACTCTTTTTTCACAAAAATGGAGCTTGGTGACCCCATCTTAGGCGACTCCTCCACCAAACCATTCTGTTTTTGTTCAACGATTCCACTATGATGAAAATTTTCTCGTCAGTAAAATCGAAATTGCCTTAAAATTTAGAAAAAAATTATATTTTTAAGAAAAAATTTTTTGCATTTTGGAAAAGTTGACCTTAAAAAAATATTTTTTAGAAAAAACGTTCTAAAATTTATAAAAATATATTTTTTCTAAATTCTATATTTTTTCTAAATTTAAGGGTGAATTTGCATTATTGCCTTCTCTAATTTTTTGTGTAATTTCGCCTATGATTTTAGAAAATATTTATTACAAATGTAGGGTATTTTGCCCTAAAATTGAGAAAATAAACCCTAATTTTAGGAAAATTTTTCTAAAAGAATATAAAAACAAAAAAGAAACGAGAGGGCCAAGCTAACTTCGTACCAAAGGTTCTGTGCAGAAGTTTTTATGCCCTTGCAAATGCTGTTTTTGAAATGTCAGAGTTTAAGAACGCTTACATAAAAATCAAAAATGTTTCTACTAAAATCTATTTTCCGACAGATAAACATCTGATTTCAAACATATCAAATTAACAATCGCCGAGCTTAAGAACGATAAAATTGAAAACAAAAAAGTTTTTCTAAGACCCATTTTTCGACCGATAGTTCCTATGGCAGCTATATGCTATAGTCATTTGATCCGGCCGGTTCCGACAAATGTGCAGCATATTTGTACCAAAAGGCTTCGTGCAAAGTTTGGTTAAGATAGCTTTTAAACTGACGGAGGAGATAGCATAGAAACAGACGGACAGACGGACATGGCTATATCAACTCAGCTCGTCATGCTGATCAAGAATATATATACTTTATGTGGTCGGAGATGCTTCCTTCTATGCGTTACAAACATCTGGACATTTAATATAATATATATGGAGATACCATTCCAAGGAATGACCCAAAGGACCTTATCCTTGCCACCTTTGCCGATGACACAGCTATTTTGGCCAGACATCCCTGTGTCTACAGCGCCACGGACATTCTACAGCCACACATTTACCGATTTGGCAGATGGGCAAGTCATTGTAATATTGCTATCAATCAAGCGAAGTGTGCCAATGTCGCCTACACGTTAAGGAGAGACGACTGCCCCGGAATTTTAATGGAAGATCAACTTCTAGCCCATCATCAAGGACACAGCTACCTGGGAGTGTACCTCGACAGGCGTCTGACTTTTGGCTTGCACATAAATCAGCTCACAAGGTCGCAGAACATATCCACGAGAAGGCTGGAACAGGAACTAAATGTCCCAATGATAGGCGATATAATTGTTAAACAATCTGCGGACTAAATTCAGAGACTCAGAGGACACCCAAATCGGCTAGCAATGCAACTACTTCGCATAAGAAGTATAAATGGTGTCAGGGCCAGAAGAAGACTTTTGAGAATCTTCCCTTGGCAACTTCCAAGAACCTGCCATAAAATCAAAAACTAATCTTACACTAATCCAAGCATGAATTGTACCATACGAACTAAAAACTTTTCCAGTACATAGTAAGTTGCTAATCAAAAGTGACAAACAAGATGTAAAAATAAAAAATTTCGGCAAAAAGTCTGTTTTGTTTTATCATTTCTCAAGCATACTCTTCTTCAGTTCACTTGATTGCCTATAGTGGGATCATAATGATCAGGACAAAGTCTAGATCAGATTCGGTATTTGTGAGAGCATTTCTTGTTTATTAAATCAAACCTTTATAATCTTTCTTCATTTCCGCACAGGTCTGGTTCCAGAATCGTCGTGCCAAATTCCGACGCAACGAGCGCAGTGTTAGCGGCGCTCGTCCCTTACTGGACACCGGTCCCCAATTGGTGCCAGCACCCACTATTTCGAGCGCCGCTAATAACATGCACAAATATCCACCACCGCCTCCGCCTGGCGCCTATGCCCTTAATTTTGGACCCCTCGAGTTGCGTTCGTGTCAGAACTATACGAATTGCTATGGCGGATTTGGTGCGAATCATCATCATCCGGCAAGCGGCAGTGGTATGTGTTCGTTCTTTGGGGCGGCATCCAACTATTGTGTGGCCGCCAACTATGCAAAAAATGCCTATCCGCCGCTCTGAGATTGATGAGCTGATGATCTTTTAATGGGCCCCAGGAGGTTACTTCATGCATATGTATTTCAATTAGCTAAATTGCATTAATCTTGTATTAAACTAATATTTATTTATACTAAAAAAAAAAGACGGAAAATATATTTTGTTAAATGATTTAATTACAAAACTAAACAAGGTTGAGAGATTTACCCAGCCGCATGTGTTAATTTGTATCATAAAACTTAATTAAAGTCAAAACAAACCAACAAAACACACAAAGCGGCGCACACACACACACACAAAGGGGAAAGTTTCGGCTAAAAAACCGCAACGTTGGCAAGGCGCAGCCGCAATCAAAGTACATTAAGATTGTGGCCAACTTGGTTTTGCAATGCAATTAAAAAAGACAGATTGAAATTGTACAAACAAAATTTATTTATATATACACAAGACTTCAAGTACTTATTTGTGTGCCAGATGAGATAACACTCTGAGTAACTAGGAAATTATTGTCTAAAAGAGATAATAAAGAAAGAGGAAAAAAATAGTCATATAATGATCCTTTTAAAGTGCCATTGCAAACTAGTTTAAAAATAAGTCACACCTAAAAGTAGGCAACAAAAATTGAAATGTTGGTACTGGTCGTAAAAGCTTGTTTTTGTTTATTAGTGTGTAATAATTGCTGGTTTTCTTTCCAATGTTAAACTGAAACAAATATGTATTTATTTTCTCGACTTTCCATCTCCTCAGAAAGATTTATGCAATTTTTTTTTATGTCTGTTGAAACAATTGACTCCAGCTGAAATCAAATGCTAAACAAATCTACAATCAGTTTGCATCCTTCCACAAATCTTCATCGTAACCTTAAGTACTCCTTACAAAAGAACTCCACACACACATTTATTTCTTCGAAAGCGCCTTAAGAAGTAATAAAAAACCATATTCTCATCTACCCAAAAGGCATTCCAGTCTGTGTGCTAGCGTGTGAGTGTGTGTGAGTTTGGGTTATCCCATGTCCTAGACAAAAGGTTAACAAGTATGTAAAAATTTAAACGCAAATAAAAATTCCTTTTTCAGCCAACATGACAGTAAAAAAATGTAAATTAACATTTGGAATGTGAGGCGGTTTCTGTGCAACTAATTTGCATAAAAAGACACACAGAGAGCTGCGATGAGTGTATGTCCTGTGTATATCCTGTTGTAACATTTTTACAATATTTACCAAATTGCAATAATGTTTGAAGGGCTGTGAAAAAAATGTAAACAGGAAAATATGCGTTTTGTTCCCTTTGCGTTGCGGCAAATTGTTGCAGAGAGAAGCACGACATTTGCTGACAGGCTACATGTTGCAGAAGTTTGCATAAAGGAAATACACAATTTATGGACCAAGTGAGAGAGAGCTAGAGTGTCCTGTCAAATCAAATGGCAAACGGAAATGCCGGGACAAACGAGGCACTTACATATGAATTTCCATTAAATTTTGAGTGGAGATGTGGCACTTCATATACTAGTTGGACTTTCATACTCTAAAGTCTAAGCTTTGGTTCGGGGACCGGTTTCCTTCCTAGCTGTGAAACTTAATTCATAGCTTCTTAGGTCTTTTAATGAATTTCAGAAATTCCCGGCTATATATTGGTTAAGGGGGACGCAATTAAGTTAACCAGCTAAGTCATAAGTTCATGGTCCGGTTTGCAGCACGCCAAAAAACCCAGCTGAGCCGGTTCTACAGAGTTCGGTTCCGAACCAATTTGCAGACCCGCTAAGTCTGCACTATGCCTTCCTACATTAGTATAAAGCAGCGGCCATGCTCCCATTTCTTCGAGATTTACATTTCGGCAACTGATGCCACTCAGACGCATATGAATGAAAGTGCGACGCATTTGCCTCGCTTCGAAGTGTGTTTCAACAACAAAGTCCATGCGAATCGGCGCACAGCGCTAGCAGGGCGCACACGGAGAAGGCTCAACAATGTTGTTAGTTACACCAATTATCTCTAGAAAAGCAGAACGAAGTTTTAAGATCTTTGATATGTTGGATTCGTTTCCGCCCCGAATGGCAGAGTAATAATTAAAAACTCGCAAATGCTTTTTTTTGTGTTTCCAATTCCAAAAAAAATTCTTCTCTTTTTACTTTTCGCTAACCACTGGTCCAAACGATATTGGCACTGGATTCCAGAGCTGTAAACTTGCTGTATTACCATTACCATTACCATTACCATTTATCAGTTAATTGAAAATAATTCCTGATTACCATTTTGAAATAATCGTAATTGTAGCTTGAAATTACGATTATTCAGTGAATATTACAAAATTTATTTACTTTTACAATTACATCGATAATTGTAACTGTAAACGGTGATTATTAAGAAATTGTGCTTGAAATGTTAAATAATTCATGAATTTTTAGGTGGAAAATGAAATTTTTTATAAGCCCAATTATCACATTCATGGTTTTATTTCATATTTTTGTTTGAAAAAATAACAATTTTATATTATCCATTAAATTTATGTTGGCCTTCATTACAACTAGTTTTTCTCAATTAAAAATCAGAAAGGGCATGGCGTCTTGAGTCGTGTATAATATTTGCGAGTTAAAACATTCTTTCAAATGGGGCTGACGATATTAATGGCGTGTTATACTTGATCGCTATCTCATTAAGTATTGGATATTTTGAAGCATATCGAAATTTGTAAATGGATCAAGCTAATATCTTGCTTTAATATCCAGTTTCAATATAGATAGCGAAGCATCAATACCATTACCCATTGGTTAGATTCCATCTGAAACTTTCATATGATCTACACATCCTATTTTCCTGTCTTCGAGTCAATCTAAACTTATATCATAATTTTGCAAATGCCTAAAAATTCTTTAAGCCGATTGACCGACACCTCCTATTTACCCGTCTTTAATTGGCAACTATTCAATCTTTATGATAATCTTAACTAATCTTAAAATTTTGTATATATCCCGATTTTTTTCGATCACTATTTCTTGACCCGTCAATTTACCCGTCTACATTATAACCAAAACAAAATTTTAAAAATTTCGCTTTGGACCGCTGGATCTAACCATTTACTCGTCTACAATTGCCATCTATCAAATCATAATGATTCCCAAAACTCATAAAATCAATTGCCGTCTGTTAAGTCTTCGTAATAAAATATTGCAAATTTCGCTATTAACCGTTCGAACTACACCTCCTATTTACCCGTCTACATTGCCATCCATCAAATCTTCATAATAATCTTAAGTAATACGAAAAATTGGCAAATTGCGCAATATTGTGGACTGTTTGTTAGATTGCCAAGTTGAATTTACTATAAAGGTAACGTACTCAACACAGCTGCTCTCTTTCGAGGGGCCTTATTTTTGACAGTATGAAATCAAACGTCGCGACGTCACGACGCGTCGTCTCGTGAACAGAAAAACCATAAAAAGAATTTGCTTAATTATTATAATTTAATATCTACATAATATTTAATAAAGTGTGTGTGTGTGTTATCGGTTCATATGTGTGTGTTATTGTCTATGTATTTGAATCATTATTAGATATCAACATGTCCACGAAATATAGCATGTTATGCCATTCGAGAAAGAAATGTAGCTGTACCTTAAGACGAAAGCAGAAGGGAGCTGTGGTGAAGGAGCCCTAGCATTCTGTTATGGAGTTCGAGCAAAATTTGTGTTAATAACAAATGAAAAGTGCAGAACATAAAATGTTTGCTTTCTTTTTCTAGCATTTGCCTCTCAGAGTAGCATGTCATCTGTCTCAGTGAGCCAATAGAGCAAGTTGAATAAAATTATGGCCCCTCAACACAACGGAATAGCTACACTTTTATAGTAAATTCACCTTGTTTCAATCTACGCATCATATTTACCAACGCCTGCACTTTCGTAAACACTCAAATGAAAATTTGGCTAAATTCGCGGTTTTTGGTCTACACCTTTTATATATCCAATCTTAGTAATTATCTTAGGTCCTTGACAAATTTTTTCAAATTTTGCGATTTTCTTGACCATTTGATATACTCCTCCTACTTACCTGTCGGTTCACCTGTCTATATTATAATCTAAACTCAAATCGGAATTTTTTAAATTTCGCGATTTTTGGGACCATTTGTTCCTCACCTTTTTATTTAACTGTGTACTCTTGCCTTCTATCAAATATTCATAACAATCTTAGGTCTTATGAAAAATGTAGAAATTTCCCAATATTTTAGACCGTTATAAGTACACCTTTCATTTGCAAGGCCTGCGCTTTTTTAAATACTCAAATGAAAATTTCGAAAATTTTCGTGGTTTTTGGACCATTTTTATAAGCTCATTTAAAAAATCTGCAACTTTCTCGATTTTTTGATCGTTCTGTACACAACTTCTATTTAACCGTCCTTATTTGCCATCTATCTATTCTTTATAATAATCTAAGCTCAAATGAGAATTTTGGCAAATTTCGCCATTTTTATTTATTTTATAAACATTTTACATATTTGGATATTTTTTGCATATTTTGCATATTTTTTGCATTTTTTTTCATATGTATTTCAAATATTTCAATTTATCATACATTGAATATAGAGTTTTTAATGTAAAGTGGGTTTTTAATTAGTATAAATCCTGATTTTCACCTCAATCAACCTTCATTTAAACAAGAAAGAAAGTCGGTCAAGCCCGACTATAACATACTCCGTACCCTTAACGTCTCAGCTCGCATTTGCTCACGAAGTTATACGCGCTCATCTCTAAGTTTCACTCTCTCTCTCTCTCTCTCTCTCTCACTAAGATTGCCGTTCAATAGAATGCTGAGGTGGTGGGTGGGGTGGTGCTGGGTGTTTGCTGGCCGTTTTTTGCTCATAACTTGAGTATCGGTCATCCGATCTTTATCATTCCTTCAGCAAATCGATAAATAATTTTGTTTACAAGGTATCTCTAGAAGGTACGAACGATCTATCTTCAAAACTGTAGGAGATATGACGTTTTTTCCAAATTGCGGGGGCGGGAGTGGGCGTGGCAAAAATTGAAAATAAACTTGACCTGCCTGCAAGTATAAGAAATATATGCCCCATACATGGCTATATCGACTCGGCTGTTGATGCTGATCAAGAATATATATACTTTATAGGGTCCTTCTCCCTGTTACATACTTTTGCACAAACTTAATATACTCTATGTACCTTCGGTACAGAGTATAAAAAGTGTATAGAATCCGATGTCTAGTCATAATTCAATTAAATGATTGCTATTAGCTTGGTTTTTTTACCTTTAAAATTTGGTGTTTTCCAAACTTGATTTGTAAAAAATCAAAATTCTCACCTGCAAATTCATTATAATTCAAAATTTCAACAACAATTACTAAATAGTCGCACTTTGCAGGTACAATTATTCAAGTAATTGTAAAAGTAATTAAATTTTGTAACATTGAATAATCATAACTCCAAGTTACACTAACGATTATTAAAAAAATCTCAATCAGGAATTGTTTTTCCATTATGTCAAAAAATTGTGTAATGAAAAGTAATATGTAATGAGTAATGTGAGTAACGGAAAGTAATTTAATACGGGAAGTAATGATGTCATTTTAGCTTTGCTGGATACATAAGGAAAGAATCCACAATTCCAAGCGAAACGATCGAAAATGGAACAGTCGAAGATGAGAGAGGCTGACTTTTAGGTTTCACTTATCGTTTAGGCTGGGCAATGCCAAATTCTGGACACATTAGACAAAAAAAAATAATTGTAAATCAATAAAAGACTTAAATGCAAATCAAATTTCACTAACAATTTCTAAATGGATCACATAATTAAGGAAAATGCACTTTATGTACATCTAGCAACTGAAGGAGTGCGTAATGTGACAATTACTTTCGATTCAAAACGAAAATTTGAAATTCCTATCTCATACTGTGATTCTCATCATATGCCCTTTTCTGTTAAACATTAACTTTTATAATTTTGTTCCCTCAGAGCGAGAATTTTTTAAATTTAATTTTAATGAGATTGGCCTTAATGCAATTCGTTTTGATATTTCTGCTGTAGATTGAAGTTCAGTTTTATCGCATAGCAACGTGAATGTCTGCTCTGATAACTTTATTAACGTTTTGTCTTGCATCATCAAAAAGAATGCTCCTATGAGGGTTCTGGGTTCTTATAGATTGCCTTGGTACACTAAGGGTTTAAATAAGTATAAAAATTTGCGCAACAAATTCGATAAATGAATTCTATAAAAGATATAGGCAGCACAAGCGTGAGTTTGAATTTCTGAACAAATTTCTTTATAATCAGTATATTGCAGATGTTGAGAATGGCTTGAAATTAAATCCTAGATTGTTTTGGCAAATCGTTAATTCTAAAACGGTGAATTCTCCAATACCCTCATCTATGACACTCGATGACTTAGTAGCAACGTCAGACACTGGCATTTCAAATTTGTTCGCTACATTTTTCAGTTCCAACTTTGAACCCTCTGCTTTATGGAATAATCTGTTTAGTCTGAGTGCAATTCCCCACCTGCTGAACATTGGCACTTTATCCATTTCTGAGGATGACATCTTCCAAGCTGTAGTGAGTTGCGATGACTCTAATTACCCAGATTGTGACTGGAATTTCTTCGTTTTTCCTAAAACATTGCATTGGGGAACAATGTGAGCCACTAATAACAATATTCTCAATGTCACTCTCAGCTGGCCGATTTATTGACAAGTGGAAGATTGCTACGGTCACACCTGTGTTCAAGTCTGGTGTCAAGAAGGGACGTGCCCAACTACCTACCTATTGCTAAGCTTAGCAAATATCTAAGCTCTTACAGCGGATTGTAGCCAAACAGATTTCATTTTTTGTAAAGATGTACATTTACCCAAATGAACATGGTTTTATTCCAGGCCGCTCGATTACATCTAATCTAGCGGTCTTCAGTAATTATTGCATCAGTTCCTTTGACAAACGCTGTCAAGTTGATGTTATTTATACAGATTTTTCCAAAGCATTTGATAATGTTTGTCATAACGCTCTACTTGTCAAGCTTTTTAAGCTAGGGTTTCATTCCTCTTTATTGTGCTGGATTCAATCTTACTTGGACCGCCGGACCTACAAATTCAAAATAAACAACTCGCTTTCTACTCCATATGTGGCTACTTCAGGACTTTCACAAGGGAGTGCCCTTGGTCCTTTAATTTTCATTATTTTTATAAATGACATTTGTGTGCATTTTCGTAACTCAGAGTTTCTGCTGTATGCTGATGATCTTAAAATTTTCCGATCAATTAAGTGATAGTCGATTGTTGCAATCTGCTCTAGACAGGGTCAGTGCATGGTGTCTTCTCAACTTACTCTCCCTTATTCTCAACAAATGCTTTATTGTTAGATATAGCAAATGCTTCTACAATATCACGGCCACTTACTCGATTTCTAATCAAACTTTATCGAGCCGGGTTGAGGCCATTGATTTGGGAGTAAAATTTGATAAAAAACTTACTTTTAATGAGCACATAAATTATATTTTGCCAATGGCCTATTCCATGTTTGGCTTTGTCAAGCGCAATGCTAGCCAATTTAAGGATCCTTATACTAGGTTGAGCCTTTACTCTGCATTTGTGCGTTCCAAGTTGGAGTATGCTTCATTTATTTGGAATCCCTCTAGTGCAGTTCATACAAAGAGGCTTGAAAGGGGGCAAAAAAAACTTTTCCCGAACTAATTATTCCCCTAATGAACCCATATCTAGGGCTTCTAAAAACTTTAACTCCTTACCCTTTGGCATGCGATTTGAATTCGACTCCACTAAATCGGCAATCAAAATTATGTTAGCTGAATACTTTTCGTCTTTTAGGAACTAATTTAAGTTAAATAATTTAAGTTAAGAAATAGAGTAGCCAGTTAAGACCTTTGTTCAGTTGGCGAATAAATAAATAAATGAAAAGCTTTTTCGTTTTGGTATTGTGAGAACATGAATCAAGTCCACTTCGAAAAGTTACTAAGTTTATAGTGAATAAGTTTAGTTTATCATCAAGCTTTAATAGTTGGAAATTGTCGACGGGTAAATAGGACGCTTAGGCCAATCGGTTCCAAAAAAAACAGCAAAATTTTTAAAATTTTATGAGTTTAGATTGTTATTATAACTGGTAAATAGGTGAACATTGAACGATCCAAGAAATATATGAGTTTAGACGGTCTTTAAAACGGTCAAATGACGGGTAAACAGACGGGTAAACGGACAGATAAATAGATGGGTAAATAGGCGGTGTGAATCAAACGGTCAAAAAATCGTGAAATTTGCAAAACTTTATAATGAGTGTCGTTTATTATAAAGACGAGTAAATGGACGTATCGAAATTTCTAAAAGTTCAATTTTCATATGAGTTTAGATTATGAAGAACACGGTCGAATAGATAGATGGTGAAGATCGAAAGGTTTTTAAATTGAGTTTAGATTATAACGAAGATTTGATAGATGACAATTGTAAGCTTCACTTTTTCGTTTTGTTTTAAAAATACTAAACGGAGCGAAGGAAGGAACGCGCGCTTGGACAACTATTCTTAGGGAAAAATCGCTTAGAAAAAACTATTAAACTATAAAACTAGACTAATATAATGATTTTACTATGCCATTTTTATATTAAAATCAATTAATATTCACATTGATTAAAATAAAAACATATTTAAGCACCAAATTTTCTTTGCGCGTTTTATATGAACTATCCAGGGAATTCGAACTTGAGAATAACAAGTTGTCTCATGTTTTTAGGCAGATAGTAGATTCAATACAAGTGGTATCTTAGACGCTTCGCCACTAGCGAGTGCAACGGCGTAACCGGTAGAGACGGTCAATCGTGTTCTTCAGACCAAGGGCCCCGAGTTCGAACCCCCGCAGAGTAAGTACAAATTTTTAAATTCCCTCCACTTGGTTCAGAACAATAATAATTGGCTAAATAATTTAATAAAAATAAAAAAAAATTGAATATTTTCATATTTAAATTAAAGTTTACACACTTTATATCTACGAACTCCATAATTAACGCAAAATCAATGGTGAACAAATTTCAGAGCATTTTTCCCTCAGCGTAGTTTTACATAATTCGTGCAAACAATTAAAAGGCGCTTTTGACAATAAACTGCCGCCCACTGAAGGGGGGTAATTGTGACTGAGCAGCGTGCCATATTATGAGGTGATAATTTCTGACTCCGTTAAAAAGCAATTATTCATAATCCAAACTAATGAAGGAGCCATCCAACCAACCAACCAACCACATATGGGCGCCCCCTTATACTTGACAAGGGCAATGTTGTCACATGAAAGGCAAAACACGAAGCGATCCGCACAAGTCTTACGATCTCTTGACAGGCTTCTTAAGTTTCCGACACAAGGGGCGATGAGATTTGTAGCCCACATCCTCTGTCAAAATATGTCTCATTTTGATGGATACATGAGGGAAGGGGAATTTATTTCCAACGTAGAAAAACAACAATGACCAGAATTGTTAACACTAATACAAAACAAATATTCGACTCAATCACACTGCTGCTGCTGTTGTCTTTCGAGCCGATTCCCTTCATTATCTCGTCTAAACGATTATGAATGTTCGCATAATACAGGGCCGTAAATTCACTTTCATCCACCGTTTCCCTACTGCAGGATTTGACCAAATCATCCGTCATACGGAACTCATAGTCCATACAAATCAAATGACTATTGGGTATGTGCAGGGTACGATTCGTTAGGCTGGAGTCCTGGCAGTCGAATGTTTGGATGTCCAATATCTGAAGATTTTCACACATCGGAACTTCCCGACTGCGAAAGACGATCAGCATATGCGAGGCAGATGTATTGAGCTGAAACACGCTATAAGGCTCACCGGCTTTGACCAGTTTGCCGCCATATTTGAGTAAAATTTCCATGGGATATTTGCCAGAGCAAATCATATTCCAGGTACCATTGAATATATCCATGCAACGCTCTGTGATGGCATCGTAGTGCGTCACAACTGTTTTCATTATGTGAATTAAGCAGAAGCTGAACAAGAAATTTTATTTCGATTAACGGAGAATTTTTTATTGACTTTGAAAAACAACCCCCAGGCTTCTTATCTCCAGCGGAACAAAAGCCATACAAATATGGCTGACACCAACAACATCACAATATAATTGGGTGGGGTCACATAGTTACCCATACTGGTCTCAACTTGCGAAATTGTCACATTGGGGTCTAAATTTGTATAGTACATGGCTGCAAAGGTATTTGACTTGAACTTATGAACGCTACAAACACCGGCCAGCTCATCCGTTAGCGAGCTGTGATGATTCATGCACAGAGCCTGACTTTGTTCGAACTGAATCTTGTACGGTTTACCCAGCTTCTCGTAGCACTCAAACGAATTGAAATCCAACAGCTGCAGAGTTTGGCAAACGGCCACCGCATCGCTTCGAAATATCACCATATAAGTGGCAGTATTATTCTCCAGTTGGAATACGCTATACGGATCACCAACCTTAACCAGCTTGCCGCCATATTTGTGCTTCAAATTCTCTGGATATTTACCAGAACAGACCAAATTCAATGCATTTGCAAACATGCGATCACAACGCTTAACAAACTCCTCGCTTGTCATTTGTGGAAATCGCGTGAAATGTGTAGTGATTTTTTTATGGAATTTCGAAATGAACCAGGTGAAGCATCACACACAGCTCACTTCTGTGAGTAGATGCTGTATAATTTAGGTAGCCACGGATTAAGGTGGGGAAAATAAACTCTAGCTCTTTTACCGTGAGATAGAGGCGCGAAGCTTTACAGCGGAGTTCTCCAGACATAGCCCCTGGTGGCATAAATACTCGCCAATTCACGCCGAATGCTTGTCGAAGTGTTAAAGAGAGACACAGTCACATTTTCGCGCTCTCTTCTTGGGGAACCCTGCTTTACAGGATGTATATAAGATTGCAACAGTTGACGAATTGGGGATCTATGCTTATGAGCCCGAAACATAACCGATATAGATGTTTAAAATGAGTCAAACTCAATGAAAATGGTAGCCTGCTTTTTCGTAAAACTGGTCAAGGCGGGACAGTTCCATTAGAGAATCATAACTTCTCACTTTTTGGCCTCGCTCTTCTTGACAAACGCTGTTTTAAAGGTACCGCTTTCTATATGGAAAAACCACAGTCAGAGAGAATATACAACAAAAAGTTCTAAAAAATATTGAGCTAAAAAAGGTCAAACTTTGTAATGAAAGAGGCGAAAGACCTGAGCACAAAAAAATTTAGCCAAAGCTAGAAATATAAATGGTGGCCCTCGAGATAAGGCGCATATCTCAGACATAGGGAAAGCAAAAGAAAACAAATTTTGAATTCTAATCTAGTATTTTTATAGTCTGTACCGAAGGTACAAGAGTATATTAAGTTTGTGCAAAAGTATGTAACAGGGAGAAGGAATCGTTTCCGACCCTATAAAGTATATATATTCTTGATCAGCATCAACAGCCGAGTCGATATAGCCATGTCCGTCTGTCCGTCTGTCTGTCTTTCCGTCCGTCCATATGAACGAAGAGATCTCAGCGATGGTAAGAGATAGAGGTTTGACATGTATGGGACATATATATCTTATATTTGCAGGCATATAAAGTTTATTTTCAATTTTTGACACGCACCCTCCCGCCCCCGCAATTTGGAAAAAACGTGTATTTTCCACAGTTTTGATGATAGATGGTTCGTACCTTCTAGAGATATCTAGTAATCAAAATTATTTATCGATTTGCTGAACCAATGATAAAGATCGGATGAACGATACACAAGTTATGAACAAAAAAACGGACTGTTAACACCCCTCACCCACCCCACCCATAACCACAGCGTTGCGTTCACAGAAGCAATCTTAGTGAGAGAGAGAGAGACTTAGAGAGCGCGTCGTGCGTGTTAACTGGCCGTTTGACTCGTGACGAAATGCGAGCTGCTACATTAAGGGTGCAGAGTATGTTATAGTCGGGCTTGACCGACTTTCTTTCTTGTTGTTAAAAAGTTTGACTTTTCTTAGCTTAATCGTACTTAGAACTCTGTCTATTGTTTAGCGGTTGTCAAGAAGAGCGAGACCAAAAAATGCGATTGTATTGGAGCTGTATTGTATTGCTTTGCACAGCGCAAAAAAGAAGGTATGTTTCTCTAATGGAAATTTCCCATCGTGACCAGTTAATCGAAAAAACAAGAAACCATTTTCATTGGACTTAATTCATTTTAAACATCCGCACCAGAGAGTGCACCGCAACTACAAGAGTACTGCTTATGTACTTGATATTTTTTACACTCGAGTGTCTCCAACCACAGCAAAGCATGTATGCAGTGTTTACAACACTCATGGCATATTTGTGCATCGGTTATGACTGCCAATAATACCCGCTGTCAGTCGTGCGGCTCAATGTTTATAGTTGTACAAGGAGAGAGCGGGTGTTGATGGAAACTAGTGTTGCCAATTTGTCCTTTTTGCGGACGGATCTGTCTTTTTTGAAACTGAGATTTCCGGAAAAATTTTTAAACGTTCCCTATCCGGAAAAAAATGCCTATTTTATTTTGTTTTATCCTTTATTCATCCTTTTTTAATTGTTCTGAGGATTTTTATCCATTTCAACTATGTGGCATCGCTTTCATATTGATTTTCCGCTTGTGATTATTTGTGTGTAATCGAAATTAGACGTATCGAATATCCGTTCATTGCGCTTTAAAATTTCAACATGCCGAAAGACGTTTACAATCAAAAACTTCGCGATACTTGGTTAAATGAACCCGAAATAAAGAATTAGATTCGACGAAATGACAATTATCTGGACATACTGCAAATACTGCAATTGCAGTTTAAATCCAAAGATTGACCATAAAAACACATGGAAAATACCGTGCCCTTCGCACAGGTAAACAAAATTACGTTTCAGCCACTTTCAACATCAGCTGCTTGTCGTCAGGAGGCGGCACTAGCAATGTTTTCGGTTAATTGGAACGAATACATCATATGCACTCGAAATGGATGCTGATAATACTACTCTCGATATGAATTAAACGAAAATAAAGATATTCGAAACTCCACTTCAGACGGCACAGACGTGTAAAATAATTGTCCCTGGTGAGCATCCGAAATATATCGGAGAAACAGCATACACATCTGTGTGTTTCATTTGACCTCGAGCCGGCTAAACTCAAATTTCCACAATTTCTAAATCGTCGCCAACTATAAACATTTTAAATTGATTAAAGCTTTATTATATTATATTAATAGGGAATCATTGTTTGTCCTGTTTTTTTATCCTTATAAAAAACAATCTGTCCGTTTTCTGTCTTTTTTTCTGGGTTCAACCGTCCTTTTTTTGTGTAGAGGCGTTGGCAACACTGATGAAAACACCCCAAAAAAATTTTGCAACGCTCTTTATATTTGCCCCTCTCTCATTTGTTTCTCTCTCTCTTGAGATAACAACAACAACTTAACGGCTTTTACAGTTGCTTTTTCGAAGAAGAGAGCGAGAGCAATAAAATGTATGCATATTTTTTATGCATGATTTACTTGGGTGTGTGCCGTGTGTGTACGACTGGCAATCGCAGGCAACATGCAGTGCCGCTCAAAGCAGAAACAACCACTATGACAGACGATCAACCAAGACACTCAGTCGCAAAAATACCTATAACAGAACGAGTGTGTATTTGACTGGACTGCAAAATTTCGAATGTCAGTCACACCGCCTACGCTTTTAAAGCGAGTATTGATGCAGTCAGGATACATGATATAAAGGACGTCTTCAGCTGAAATATTGGTCGCTGAGCAGGAATGAAAATAAACAAGAAAGAAAGTCGGTCAAGCCCGACTATAACATACTCTGTACCCTTACACTCGCATTTGCTCAGGAGTCAAACGGCCAGTTAACACCCCGCGCACAACGCAGTGCGCACTCTAAATTTCTCTCTCTCTTTCTCACAAACGATCTATCTCCAAAACTGTAGGAGATATGAAGTTTTTTCCAAATTGCGGGGGCGGGAGGGGGCGTGTCAAAAATTGAAAATAAACTTGATCTGCCTGCATGTATAAGAAATATATGTCCCATACATGTCAAACCTCTATCTCTTACCATCTCTGAGATCTCTTCGTTCATACGGACGGACGGACGGACGGACGGACAGACGGACAGACGGACATGGCTATATCGACTCGGCTGTTGATGCTGATCAAGAATATATACCTTATAGGGTCGGAAACGATTCCTTCCTTACATACTTTTGCACAAACTTAATATACTCTATGTACCTTCGGTACAGAGTATAAAAATAGAGGAAAGCTAACTTCGGCTCGACCGAAGTTTATATACAGTTGAAGATTGAAGGCGCCACTACTTTGAGATTCGCTGGCCAGTTTGTTATATGGCAGCTATACGATATATTCATCCGATTTTGACCAAACTCCCCAAAATTGTGTGGAAACTGATAATATACATTCTGAAACTATTCAAGATCAATTTAAGTAAATGATATTATTTTTCTCACTAGAACTTCTTTTTCAACCAATAGTTCCCTATGACAGCTATATGCTATAGTCATCCGATTTGGATCAAACTTGGCAGAATTGTGTGGTAGCATTTAATATCGATCAGCAACAAGTTTGGGAGCAATAGCATTGAAAACAAAACAGATTTTCCTACTAAGACTTTTTTGTTGTTAAAGTTAAAACTTGGTGGAATTATGTGAAGCATCAAAAACTTAGAAATACGAGGTTTGGGCCCGTTTGCTTTGAAGACAAAAAATGTTTTTCTTACTAAAACTACTTTATCGACCGATAGGACAGACGGATGGACAGACTGACGGACAGACGGACGGACAGACGGACATGCCTATATCAACTCAGCTCGTCAAGCTGATCAACCGAATTACCAGTCTGTAAACCTCTTACTCCATAGTACACTACGTCGTTAAGTATCTCCATACCGTCCATTACATTTCTTGGATTATTATATGCAGTTGTAATGGAGCTCCGAAAAGCGTTCGGCTATCGCCCACTTGTCGATTACAAGTAATGAGCTTTCGAAAGCTAGCAGTCCACAAAGCGGCCATGCTAATGTAAAAGTATACTGGGTTGTAATCGATGCTGTATGGCACACAGTCTTCGAAGTGTTTAAGAGTGGCTCGATTACGTAATGTGCCTTTGCGCCGCTGGGTATACACTGGAACTCTGACTGCGAGGCTAGTGTGCTTGTAGTTACTGTATTATGAACTTGGCAATAAGGCGTCTTATTCATGTTGGCTGTAAGTTTGTATAACCCAGTAGGATCGTATGTCTTTGGCATTAAGCTTTTATAGGGAGGTTCATTTCATGGCATTCATGTCACTTTAATTAATAACTAAGCTAAACAGTAAAACTCTGCATCAATTAGGTTTTGTTGTCTCTTATAGGCTCATCACACTGAGCACATCTAACATCCAACATACTGAGTTTAATGCTTAATTACAATTAGCTAAGCCAAAATTTGTAAGCTTTTGTGCCCAAACTTATTATACTCTGTACCTAAGGTACATAGAGAACGATGAGATCTCAGAGATGGTAAGACATAGAGGTTTGACATGGGTGGGACATAAATTTCCTATACTTGCAGGCAGATCAAGTTTTTTTTCAATTTTTGACACGCACCCTCCCGCCCCCGCATACGTCCCACAGTTTTGATGATAGATGGTTCGTACCTTCTAGAGATATCTAGTAATCAAAATTATTTATCAATTTGCTGAAGGAATGATAAAGATCGGATGAACGATACTCAAGTTATGAGCAAAAAACGGCCAGTTAACACCAACCCCCCACCCCACCCATGACCACAGCATTCCATTGAACAAAGGCAAGCACAGTGACAGAGAGAGAGAGAGAGAGAGAGAGACTTAGAGAGCGTACCGCGTTGTGCGTTGTGTGTTAACTGGCCGTTTGCACGTGACCGTGCAGAGTATGTTATAGTCGGACTTGACCGACTTTCTTTCTTGTTTTGAAAGGAATGTGTGATCAAACATATGTATATGCAGATTGTATGGTGAAAGCTAAACTTCAACAGATCCATGGATAACTCCCAAATCATATCTTCACGAAAAATCATTATAAATAGCGGTTCATTGAGGAATTTTGTTTTTTTTTTATATATTTTGGCATTTAAATAAAATCTCAGACAAAGGTTCATACGCGGCCCATCAAGGAATATCTTTTTGGAATATACTATACCAAAAAGCTAAAAATTTTAGACAGAGACCTAGAAGACCCAATGTGGTGAAAGTAGTTAGGTAAAGGGGCTGACCGGTTCAACGTGGCGAAACTAGCTCGATCATGGCTTCCTGCGCCTTAAGTCGACTCACTTCTCCTCGTTGGTGACCCCCGATCATAAAGTGATGCATCCGCAAATCTGCTGGATAACGTGAAAAAATTTCATATTAATTCTAAGACACTCGTAAAATAAGTTATAACATTTCTCTTTCAATCAAGAAACTATGTTATTCCGCCATTAGTTTTGGTTTGGGCATATTACAGATGTGTCCTCGACTGCAAGAATATATGCAGTCGAGATCGTTCAACAATTCGACCACTGCTAAATCAAGCTGATCTGGTGGACATACATCTGCAAAAGTCGACAACAACCAAACGTGCTGATTATTAATATCAGAATACGCACCTTCAATCATTTCAGCTTTACTATTCTATTCGCTTGCTTTCCATTCCAGAAGAGTATCCCTAGCGGTTTTAGATGGCATTTCTATTTGAATAATTTTTTCCTCATCAAATCTCAAAAACATAGCAGTCCCGCCTGCTCAAACGTCAAACGTAATTGTGCAAAAATTTCGTGCACATAGGGCTGCTCACAATACTAGTCAGGCAAACTTGCCCAAGTGCCCATGTGCACAACAAGGTGAATACCCTATGTATTTTGGGAAAAAACATTATCAAACAATGCATAAGTCTAATTGAGTGCTGTATAAGCCATCACCAAAGAGAAAGATTAAAAATGAGTTCAAACACTTGAACAGATGGACCAAAGCAACGATTCCAATTAACAACACGTTTCAAAAGTTTAAGAGACATAAAAGCGACGTCATGATCAGGAATGGAAATACTAGCACTTAATTTTATCAAAAAACTATTTTAACAACCAACATACACAAACATCATAAGCTTTATAGTTCAAAACTGGTTTAACAAACCTTAACAAAAACAAGATGGACAGACAATTTAAATACATAAGAATAAACATGGAGCTACCTCAGAACAGTCTACTTTATTACTTATGTAAACAAATCGCAATGGTTTGGAGAATAGAACAAATTAGTTCATGTTAATAGTATTTTACACGGTGCTGTAAAGAGTTGATGAAAGGCCTACAATATTATCATGTCTTATGCATAGAGCTGAGTAAACCCAGCCTTAAAGTTTTATGTAGAAAATTTGCCGAGTTTGATGAGACTTAAAATCTTTTTGAGAAACTAAAAATGTAAAAGAATAAAATCAACAAAAATCTGTTACAAAATGTCCAGGTTCATTAATTAACTACAGTTCCAGTTAAACTACAATTTTTATATAATTTGTCTATCCCCCGCAAAACTACCAAATATATGCCTGTCGGAGCTAAACAAATTGTCTGCCATCTGCCATAAAAGACCCTAAGATTACCATAGCTAAACATTCATATAGATGAATAGAAAACCCATTAATGATCTCGCATACGATTATCATATATTTAAAAAAGACCAAACCAAAAGTAACACTGCGTGTGACTAAGAGATAAGAAAAATAAAAATATATACACAAATCAAATCGATTAATTAATTTTATGCTAATGTGCGCATTGTAGAACACACAAACACAAAGCCTTTTCGAGTGATTCCCAAAATCCCGCAAGCGCGTGAAAAGGTTAGCTCCAACTTGTTTGTGGCAGCAACTCTGTTTTGTTATTCGCTATACTATTTTGCTCAAATTGTGTCAACATCGATGCGTTAATTAGAGAGAATCGCCACTCTCCATTTGGCCAACCAGTTTCGATCGAAATTCCTATATATTAAGCCTTAGCCCAAACGTCAGACAGTTTTATAACGAAAAATCTGTCGCGTGGTAAAGATCCAAAGAAAAAAAGCAAAATGCGCTCCCTTGTTTTCCTCGCTATGCTCATCGCGCTCTTCAGCCTCCTGGAGGCAGTGCCTGCTCCACAGTTTGGATTTGGCGGCTTTCCAGGTGGTGGTTATGGTGGTTATGGCGGCTACCCAGGATATGGTGGTGGTGGCTATGGCGGCTACCCAGGATATGGCGGTGGCTATAGACCCGGATTCGGCGGTGGTTTCGGCAGTGCCACTGCTGCATCTACAGCGTCAGCTTCGGCTGGCGGTGTTGGTTACAATCAAGGATTTTTTGGCTAAGAATCTAAACATTTCAAATTGTATTTCATAACATTTTAAGTAACCAAATAAATATCGTGTAAAGCGAAAGTTAATTTCAAGTAGTTGTTTACGTGTGATTTTTTGCACTTGAAAAAAAAAACCAGCTGCCAAAAATAAGGAACTTTGCTTCCCTAAAAAAGAAAAAACAAAAATAACGTGAAAACTTTTACTGCAGCGAAAAATGAACTTTCACTTCAGTCAGAGGCCAGACCAGACCATTCAGTGCGGCCCCACATTTTGGAAGGAGCAAAGAGCAACTGCAACAACAACAAGTAAATCAATGCAGAGGCATAAGGATGTGCAGCAGTGCCGCGTAGTTTATACACATTAAGCGTTCCCGAACATGTTCAGTTTATCAAAACGTTAAAATGTTAAGCTGTAGTGATTTATAATGAATGCAAGGCAAGAGGCTTCCCTTACTAACTTAAAACAATTTCTTGTATAATCTTGTTTTTTTTTTGGCAAATACAGATTATTAAATATGGATATAATGGTGCGAGTATGCATATTTCACAAGGTGAGTATTTAGTTATTGATTTAATTATGCGGTGACATCTTTTTAGTGAACTGAAACTTCAACCTAGCTGCGCTTTGTGGATCAGATTTAGTAAGAGATGCACTGGGTACGAAATCTGTGGACAATCAGGTGTAACAACATTTGAGAAAGCGCTAAGAATATACTTTTGTAATGCTAAGCAAGCGACATAAACTGTGAAATTAAAATATTGAAGGTGTGCTTACCAGGGCTGCGAGCCGGTTCAAGCCCGGAATTCCGGCTTTTTCTTACTGTAAACCAAACCCTGAACCGAAGCACGAGTTCGAAAATAGATGGTTCGATTAAAAAAAAAAAATTATATACATTAAAATGTATTTGGGTACCCTTGCAGCAGTACCCTTGTAACAGCAAAGTCGACAATTAGATATATAACAGCCAGGAGTTTCTATAACCAGATTCGGGTTAAGCGTGTCAAACTTCTCTAGACTAATAATTTTTCTTCCCTTTTGAGCTCCTATACTGAGAATATACGAGTTTTGACATTTTGTCAAAACATTTTCTTGACGCTTTAAAATACGGATTGTATTTCTTTTATATTTTTATACTCTGTACCGAAGGTACACACAAAAAAATCTGGTGGGTAAAATTAACTAACGCCGACAGTAACTTTTTTCGAATTTTTTTATGCATGTGGTTTTGTTGTTGCTTGTTAACTGTGCTAACAGTAAAATCTACAGAAGAAATTGTAAAGTTCACGTATTTATTTTAGCTCGTATTTTGTTGTTGCATTTAACAACTGTACGCTGAGTAAATTCAACCACAAATATTTTTTCACATATTTTTTTGTTTTAATAAGTTACTGCTACTACAGTAACTTTACCATAGAAATAGTTACCCTGGCGTGATTTTTTCATCTCATACTTTGTTTTTGCAGCAATTTACTGTACCCACAAGTAAATCTTACCGCTCAAATAGTATAACTTTTTAAATGAATTTTGTTGCTTCATTGATTAACTCTACCGACAGTAAATCTAACCGCGAAAATTGTTGATTGAGAAAATTTCAGTTTGGCCCTTATATATATATTGTACTTTCACTAAATTTGAACTTGAGAATTACTAGTGGTCTCATTTATGCGACATTTAAGAAATTTTTCGTGCATGTGGTTAGGCAGATTCAATACAAGTAATATGTAAGACGCGTTTCTATTAACGCGCGCCGTAGCGTAACTGGTAAAGACGTCCGTCCAATCGTGTTCAGTCCAAGGGCCCAGAGTTTGAATCCCCCCCCCAAGTAAGTAAAAATTTTTCAAATAAAATAAAAATGTGTTTAATTCAAACAATTGTTTCAGAACCAAAATTGGTGGGTGGGAGGGTATTAAGGTTGCCCCTTCTGGTCTGGGATGATGATGAGCTCAAGTAGATTGGCAACTTGTGACAGCGAAAATAGTATCCAACCCTACTTTTCTTCAGTTGAGTAACAGCTGTTAAATTACTATTTTTATGGTAAAATTACTGTACACACAGTAAGAAAATTTACTTACTGTATGCATCGGTTAATATTACTAATTTTGTGGGTTGGCGCATTTCTAAACGATATTTTCAGTTAGATTTACTATTGCAATAGTTCTCTTTGCGTGAAGGTTTACGTGATTTTGTCAATTTTGTGAATTTTACCGACTTTTTGGGTTGGCGCATTTCTAACCCAAAATATCGGTTAAATTTAACCACAGATTTTTTTGTGTGTACATAGAGTATATTAAGTTTGTGCAAAAGTATGTAACAGGGAGAAGGAATCATTTCCGACCCTATAAAGTATATATATTCTTGATACTCAAGTTATGAGCAAAAAACGGTCAGTTAAAAATTTACTATACTAATTAACTGTCCGATTTTTGCTCATAACTTGAGTATCGTTCATCCGATCTTTATCATTCCTTCAGCAAATCGATAAATAATTTTGATTTGATTACTAGATATCTCTAGAAGGTACGAACAATCTATCATGAAAGCTGTGGGAGATACATATCGCTTTGTACAGATTATAACTATTCGAATTAGAAAAATAAACCAAGATTACTACTACATGATTCACTTATTAAAGGTGTTCCTGCAAGTGATTTTGATTCTGATTTTAATTTCGGTGTGACCGGATAACCTGCAGAAAATGATACAAAAACTGTCAAACAAAACAAATATCAAAAACGAGAAGGCTAAGCTAACTTCGTCCGTGCCGAAGTTTTTATACCCTTGCAAGTTCTTGTCTTCATCACGATCCCGCTCTTCTTGACGAGATGCCAGATTTTCTACGCGAATAGCGGCCAGTCGACTCGCATTTCGAGTTGATATCCGAGACGCATTTTACTCGTAACGGATGCGAGCTCTATCGCGGGACGCCTGCCGTCGTTGCTCCTGGGACATTGAAGACACTCGTGGCATTTTGATTGATTTTATTGGTCACAATATTAGTTTCAACAATTTAAGCACATAAATAAACAAACAAATAAGTTCCTTTCAGTCTCGTAGCTCAAACTCGACTGCCACATATCACACATTTATTTTACCAGAAAAGTTGTAAAATTGACTCTTCGACCGATCGTTCCTATGGCAGCTACAAGTTTGCATCTAGCTGGCTCAAGGTCTATGGTTGTGTATGATTTTATATAATCAACACAAATCAACAGATAATAATTACAACATTTTGGAATAGCAATTAGATAGCCCAACCACCTAGCAGCAGCCATAAGCAACAGAATTAATTACAGCAAATTGGTAAACAAACACTTTCAAACAAAAAAAACCATAGCCAAAATTCGGGCTGCGAATATTCAACATTGGAATTTCTATGTCATTATTCACCGCCTGAAGAAGCTTAAATACTAACTGGTATTTTTGTTTGAAGTGTGAACAGAAAAACAAGTCCGCTGATGAGAGAATTTGGTTATTCTCGAAACAGCGATAGTTGTAAGGACATACCAAATTGCTATTCCAAAATGTTGTAATTAATATTTGTTGATTTGTGTTGATTATATAGAATTATACGCAACTATACACCTTGAGCCAGCCAGATGTAAGCTTTGAGTAATCTGATATTTTGATCGGAAATTGGGCAACCTGAACACCATAGACCTTGAGCCAGCCAGATGCAAACTTTGCTCGTGCGGATAGATTTCCTTGCGTGCAAAATAGGAAAGAAGATTCCGAAATAAATGGCCCTTAAGGGCCCAATAGGTTGGACACGTTGATTATAATGAATGTTCATGAATATCGAAAAAGCGTGCTTAGTAGACTATCGGCAACAAAAGTTTCTCTGTGTATCGTTAGAGAGTCTATTTGGAGATATATTACAAGTGTAAAGGCAGCTTTGGGTTGGAAATTATAACTAATTATCTAATATTATCAAGTAGACTTTGGGATATTTTTTCGAGTGTAACGCACGAAACGCCTGAACGCACGAAAATAAATTTTTATATCAAACTTCACACAACCTTAAAGGCCTATTTCCAGAACGCACGAAAATAAATTTTTTGGTCGAAGTTCACATGAATAGAAACACAAAAGTGTTTCTAATAGAAACTTTCTGTTCATGTGAAGTTTGACATAAACTTTTTGACATAAATTCATGCGTTCTGGAAATAGGCCTTTAAATGTAGAATGTAAAATGTAGAATTTTGACAAATTTTAAGGAAATTTGGATGGAAATTTAGTTAAATTTGCCAAGTTGATGAAGTACGCGGCCATATTTGATAAGGACCAGTGCCGGCCAAATGGAGAAGACAAAAAGTGTGCTTGTGTTGGTGAGCAAGAGAGCTCTCTACAGACTACATCCGTTTTTCTTGCAATTTAGTGTTCATCGATTTACACCATCATGAGTATGCGTAAAAACACGACTGACTTCAGCTCCTGGTAGCTATGGCTGGCTCAGAGCTGATCAAGGTGGACATATTCCCAAATGAACTCAGAGAGCGTAAGTGAGAGCGAACAGCTACCTAGTTTCAGAAGGAAGCGGTGTCGAATGCGCAGTCGTTCAGTCTATATATCTCTCGTCTTCGTTCGTCTGTCTGTCTGTCACTACCAATAATCTACTAAGGCCTTTTGCTACTGCGTTCTTCTCTGCTAGCTTAATCCATACTGTGTGACCATCGTCTCCGTTTTAAAACACCTAGACGCCGAAATACTTATCAATACATTTACAGCTGGCGGCTACGTTCCAAACGTTAAAAGTGCATTCTGAATATTTGTATAATTCAAGTACTAAGAAACAAGATTATATCGCAAAATTAGGATATCATTCTAAGATTTCCCACATTGTACTAGTGTTGGGTAAAGGTTGTTCCTTTCACTGAACATGTTCACTTGTTCTTTTTTTCTAAGTAAGTCAACTCACTCAAATTGTTCACTTGTTCAGTTGTTTACTTGTTCTTGTTTAGTTGTTCAGCTGTTCATGTTCAGTTGTTCTTGTTCTAGGTCTATGGTGGAAGGTTTTGTGAGCGCACGAATTTTTTGTTTTTTTTTGTTTTGCTTTATTGTCTTTGTTGTATGTGCATGGCTTTTTTGTTCTACTCATGTGTGCCTAATTTGTGTGTTTACTCTCGCGCTCACTCTCCCGATCTCTCTCGCACTCTTAGCAAAAGCGCTTAATTTAAAATTTGGCTGAGCGCCATACCTGTTAGAGTTATATCAAGGTACAGCCCACAGAACAACACACAGACAGACGGAAAAGCTTACAGAGCAAGGCAGACAGAACAATTCACAGAGCAAGCGATGCAGAACAGCTCACGCAGCAAGGCAGACATAACAATTCACAGAGCGAGGCGGACAGAACAATTCACAGAGCAAGAAAAACAAAACAACTCTCTGAGCAAAAGAGACTGATGAGCTCTTAAAACTCAAAAATAACTCAGAGCAAGTCAGACTAAACAAGATAGATTGAACAAGACTCGCTGAACAATTAAAGAAGAACATGTTCACTTGTTCAGCTTAAAGAACATTTCAATTTTGTTCACTCACTCATGAACTCATGAACAACCCAGCACTGCATTGTTCCACTTATATCCATACAGATTCATGAAATTTATGGTTTTGCTAGAGAACTTTTCACGGCAGGTCACTTAAAACTGGAACTAGTGCATGACCTCGCCAGTTCTTAAATAAATTTGCAACAAATATTCCATTACAAATGGAACTGTTTATTTCTGAACGACACAAAAGAGCTTCTTGTTTTTTTGCACACAAAAACTTATTTCTCTCCGGCTTTCCTTTTACGCACTTCCATTACCCGCAGAGTTCAGGCATATCACTCACAATCCTGGTTCTTGACCAGGGGCAGTCATAGTCATCATTACTCAGACTATCTTATGGTCGGCCAGGTTTAACCAAAGCGCGACAGCAGCAGGGCATCATAAAATGCTGAAAGGACATAAACGCGTTATTTTGTTATGCTTCTGTAATGGCAGCAGGAGAGTCTCAGGCCACTTGGCATGCTGGGGGCCAAAGAATTCTGGGCATTGTGCGAACGTGCACGAGCAACAATGGCGGCCAGCCACATCGACATGATGCACATCAATGCCAGACCTGGTCCATAGCCGCGACATTGAATGGCCAGGTCCAGGACGTCCAGCACTGAGGACAAGGACATCAATGCAACTTTTCACGTCAAGAGGCAGCGAATGCGCTGAATAGCTTGACTTGCATTCTCCGCAGTCGCCCTTAAGGACATAAATTCGAGAAATAACAATATGAGTGCAATATCGTCGTCAGGATGCATGCATATGTATGTGTGTGTGTGAAGACCGCAAAAGTCAACTCAAGATGGCAAGTAAAACTTTTTAATGAGGCCGCAAAGTCGTTGAACTAAGTTCGGTTTGCCCGACTGATGGCTGACGATTTATCTGTTTAATCCAGGTTCGGGAACACAAAATATGTAAAGGCTTCAAAATTGTAGTTTTCAAAATCAATCCACAACTTTTTACCCTCTAATCCTTTCCATTTCACAGTTGAATCTTCATTTTTTTGAAACATGCTAAGGGCGGAACTCACCCGTCCCCTTCAAATGCAAACTGTTCGCCTAAAATATGTCAATCGGAATGTAAATCATTGCGTAATTTGCATTTTGAGCATTTTGCTTCAATTGAATTGACGATGGCTATGGGATTTGTCGTTGATTCTGTTGCTGGCAGCAGACACACACGTGAATTATGGCGACAATTTTGACAATTGTCAAGCGACAGACGAAACGCCCTTCCTCCCCGTTGCCGGAACACACCAGGCGTAGTCAGTCTTCCACATGTATTGTATAAACATAAATCTTTGCTCTCGTTATCCCAAACATAATTGTGTTGACGTGTTCGGTGGCCAATTTAATAGGCTGTTGATATACTTAAAACAAGTGGGACCAGGTTCGAACAAACGATTTACTTTGAATATTGCTGGGAGAGCTAGATGGGTCAATAAATATGGGTTGAAAAGTGAACCAGTTCATCAAACATTAATAAAATTTATCCATATGTTGATTAAGTATTCACTTTAAAGCAAGAACAAACTGTTCCTGAAATTATGTCTCTTTTTGGTGCCCTCCATTCTAAGCCCCTTTAATACTCTTTTTGACTATGCGTTGTTACAAAAATAAAATAATAGTTTCCCGCTAAACCGCAAATGGAAAATAAACAAAATATCGACACAAACACGAATTAGATTTGCATTCACCACTTTTTTTCTAGTGTAAAAACGAATTTATTGGGAAAATTATGTTTTGATTTATTTTATTTCATTTTCATATTCATTCCTCACCCCTTCCCCCTCTTTAGCCCCGCCAACTTACCTGCTCACCCCAGTTCTTGTGTGTGTTTATGACATAACTTTCATCACGTACGTTTTGTAGAGCAGATGTGCATACGCCAAAAAGTATGCAACAGCAAAACGTGATTTCGTTTTAAATTTCAACCGAGCGCTCCCTGTCAAAGCAGAAATTTATTTGCTGAACGCATTCATTTGGAAATTATCGAACAGGAAATTATTGGCTCCACCAGCGAAGTGAAAAAAGTAAGAAAATTACTATTGCGATCTTAGGAAAGTTTGCATGACAAGATGTTGTATCTGTATTGTATTTACAATACTTAAGGGGGTGGAGAATTGCCCTTTGATGAGAAATATGATGGTGTCGTGCAATGCTCCAGCAAACCAATTACCCATAACGCTCACGACAAAGACGAAGCGCTCGACTAAATTGTGGATGCCCTACATAAATTCAGGACACTAAATTATAATCCAATGCTATGACCTGCATTACGCGAAACGCCATGGGTAATCGTTTTTCAGAACAGTTGAACAATTTAACATGGATTATAAGACTAAATTAGAATCGCCAACTTCACATAAATTAACATATGCTTTAAAAAAAAGAAATTTCTGCGTATGAGTCATTTTTAAGATTATAACGAAGAATATGATAACCTAAAAGATGCAAAAGGTACGATCGGGTGTGTTCCAGAAATCTCAAGAGATTTCGTACAAACGATTTGATTTGTAATTAAACTAGGAGGACTTTATATTTAAAATGAAAAACCGTACGCATTAAATCTTGGACTTGAGCAGTCGGCAAAGAAGATTTAACATAGAAGCACAATTGAAAACGCCTCTCTCTTTTGGGTGACGTTAACTTCATTGGGACAAGGAGATACTTCATTGTGCCAAAAAGATACTTTTCTCAAACTGATTGTCGACATAGGAAAACACGGTGGTTAAAGGGAGACGGACATAGTCTAAATATAACTCTGAGAGCCAAAATGTCAGCGAACAGCTGACTAATATCTGAATGAAATCTTCTTTGCAGTCGGTTTCAAATCTCTCAACTTTGGTCACCTAATCTAGTAGCCGGGCATTAATGTGGCACATCACATATAAAGGCAAGCAGTTTTAATTCGAAATTCAAGGATATATACCAAAATCTCTAGAGATTTATGGAACACAGCCGAATAACACACAAACTATTAGTATATTCAATAACCCTCTTAAGAAGGAAGTCTTAAAAGCTTCTTCTTCTGAAACAGTAGAAATACCTACACCTCCGATTTACCCGTCTTTAATTGCTGACTATTACTTAATACTACCAAATCTTAATAATTCCCAAAACACATAAAATATTCGCAAATTTTGACAATTTTGGAAATTTCGAGATTTTTTGGACAGTTCGACAAATCTTCAAAATAATCGCATGTCATACGAAATATACGAAAATTTATCAACGCCTGCGCTTTCGTAAATATTCTAATGCAAATTTTTAAAATTTCTACACCTCTTATATACGTGTCTTCAATTGCCATTTATCCAATCTTCATAATTATCGTAACCCACACCTCCCACAGCAGCAGCCACACACACTACTGGTGCGCCCACACCCGGCGTCTGTATAATAATCTGAAATCAAATGAGAAATTTTGAAATTTCGCGATTTTGTTGACCATTGGTTCCACACCTCCTTTATTTACCCGTGTACTCTTGCTACTCAAATTTTTTATTAATCTAAACTCAAGTGAGAAGTTGGGAAATTTCGCGATTTTTTGTGCCGTAATTGGCAAATTTCGCAATATTTTAGACTGTTCAATATTCGCCTCTTATTTACCAACGCCTGCGCTTTCGTAAATATTCAAAGGAGAATTAAAAAAACCGCGAAATTTACAAAATTGTATAATGAGTTCAGATTATCATAAAGATAGCAATAGTATACCTTATTGTTGACTAACGGCACAAAAACAGCGAAATTTGCTCAATTTTATGATTTTCGGGATCGCAATTGTAGACGAGTAAATGGTTAGATCGAACAGTCTAAAAAGACGGGTAAAGTGGCGGGTAAAAATTGCAAAATCTTAGAAATAGTTCAGATTATCATGAAGATTTGATAACTTCCAATTGAAGACGGGCAAAGAGAAGGTGTCGGTCAATCGGTTTAAAAAAATCGCGAAATTTTAAAAAATTCTCATATGAGTTTTGGTTGTCATGAAAATGGTTAAATGGACGGATAAATATGAAGTGTAGATCATACGGACCAAGAATTAACAAATTTGCCAAATATTATAATGAGTTCAGATTATCATATAGATAGATAGATAGATAGCACAAGTATACCTGATTGTTGACTAACTGCACAAAAATAGCTAAATTTGCAAAATTTTATAATTTTCGGGATCGCAATTGTTAGTGAGTAAATGGTTAGATCGAACAGTCCAAAAAGACGGGTAAAGTGGCGGGCGAAAATTGCAAAATCTTAGAAATAGTTCAGATTATCATGAATATTTAATAACTGGCAATTAAAAAAATCGTGAAATTTGAAAAAATTCTTATATGAGATGAGATTGTCATGAAAATGGGTAAATGGACGGTTAAATATGAATTGTAAATCATTCTGACCAAGAATTCACAAATTTTCAAAATTTATGAGTTTAGATTATTGAGAAGATTTTATGGTTGGCAATTGAAGACAATTAAATATGAGGTGTCGGTCAATCCGTTTAAAAATATTTAAAATTTGCAAAAGTTCTTATATGAGTTTTAATTGACATGAAGACGTGCAAATAGACTGGTAAATGGCAAGTGTTGATCAAACGGACCAAAGAATCCCGAAATCTTATGAGTTTAAATTAACATGAAGACGGGTATAAAGACGGATGGTGAAGATAGAAAGTTCAAAAATTGCAAATTTAGCTAAGCGAAGATTTGTTAGATGGCAATTGTCAAGTAAGTTTCACTTCTTCGTTTTGGTTTTAAAATTCTAAAGGGGGCGTAGCAACGCACACCGGGTACCTGCTGGTATATATATTATATATAACCGTAATCGAAATCGGCCGAGCTGGACACCGCAGCCGATTCGTTGACAAACTTATTTATTCGAAATATTGCTCTTTTTTGGGGCCATAATGTGGCATTTCACCCTTTTCATTCCGCCAGAGCCTTTCTATGTCTTGTGTGTGGGAGTGAGTTTGTAAAATAAAATCGACCTGGACTTTTGGTAATTCTTGTTGGTCTTTCCACCTAAAAAAAACACTTGGTCATCGAAAATAATTATATAAATCAAATTTTTTTACTATCACCGAGTGCCCCGCACTTTAAATCTTTTTTAAACGGTAAAATGCATTTGTCACCTCAACCTAAAATTTTAAAATTTCGATTTCGCGTCATAATAAATATGGAAACGCAGCTAATATTCATATGTTGCAATTCATTTTCGACAAAAAAATTTTGGAAAAATATGAAGGAAGTAAAGGGCAAAATTCCATATTTTGGCTGTAATTATGAAATCATTTCAAATCCAAAAAACGTTATCACGGTCACTTAGACAAAATACATCAATTTGTATTTTGATATTGGCAAAGATTTATAGATATTATATTATAGATGACGCACGTGAAACAAAACACGATTTTCTTGGGAGCTGAAATTGGATCCCAATTTTTGCTTCCCGCTGCCTTTACTAGCGATGTATGTATTGAAATTTAGCTATACGTTTTAATAAATGGGTGTTAGCTGAGAGCAAAGATTTATAGATATTATAGATGACGCATGTGGATCCCAAAAAATAAAATAAATAAGTTTGTATGAGATGCGGTATCTATGTATATATGTAGTGTCTTTGATATTGGTCTGCTTTATGAATCTGGCAATGATAATGCAGTTGAATTTTAGAGGTATGTCGAAATTGTTATTTATTAGAGTGTTTACTGATACAAGCCAAATGTATTGTTTGATTTTAATGAAAATAAAAATAATCCTTTCGTGGTAGGCGGCTCAAGTTGTAATTTCATTTTAAAAATTGTTGTAACTAAGTAGGCGCAATTCCCACAAACATTTTTTTTTTAGAAATATTTTGATTTTTTTTCTTATTCAGCTGTTCGCTTTCGAACAGAGCATACTACATTTTTTTTTATTTATTGTTACCGACTTTTTCTTACGGCTGTTAAACGTTGTCCTTCTTCTTAGTTTCAGAGTTTTTCCACAAGTGTTACGATCTGACGATCCTGCTGCAGCTGAGTGGCGGTTTGTTATGTGGGCAGAGGCTGGGAGAAGGGGGCCCATACTCAACCAAATGTAATTGAATCGTTGAACCAACTTTCGCACAATATGCTGAGCCAACGCATCCCGATCTTATAGACTGTGTGGCCCTTTGGCAAATCCATCATTGTGGAAAAAGAAAAAAGACGTTCAACTACTGCCGACGAATTTCGGGATATCGATTAAGCAGCTCCAGTCCTTGACTTTCCTCAGAAAAAAAATCGAAATGTCAAAATTTCAGTTTTAGTCAAAGGAGCATCAGACGGCAGCCGATTTACTTCGGTTATCATCACATCGGAGTCAGAGTCGGATTCGAAATTGAAAAAATTATTATCTTGGATGGTTTTTTTTTTTTGTTGCCATTTTCTCTTCAAATGTCTTAACAAGTTCGATGTACAGTTTAAATAGCCTCTTACTTTGGTATTTCAAACCTTTGGGACATTTCATGCCTTAATATTATTGCCTGTTAATTAATTTCTTAAGAATTTAAAATAAGTTCCGTCCAATAGAAGCAGTCGTGGTTGCGAAAATGATAAGGATAAGGTTTCCTGCAGCATCGCTCTTAGAGGAAGATAAAATATTTTCTGCAGTGCCCAGAGCATAATCCAAGGTATTACTGTCTTCATCCATTTTAACGGTCGGGTCCATTTAATTTCAGTATTTTCCGTGCTGATTTACTCCCATTTTATTTTAATGCTTTTTTTCTGAACGAAATTATTTTTCTGTACAAACTTTGTTTGCCACTAAGCAAAAATTTCTTAATTGTTATTTTTAACCGAGGCTTCAAACCGGTCCTGAACCGGGTCCTTAGAACCGAACCATGAACCGAGCCTTTCTAATTCTTAACCTCATGACCTAAACCAGAATCGGACCCAATGTAAACCAAAAAAGGTTCGGATCAACAAGCATTTAAGTCGATTTCTTAAGAACTTTAAAACTTCTCTAAATATTATGACCGGAAAACATATTTTTATTGTAAACAATCGGTAGAAATTATAAATACGGATGAGTTTTAGAAACCCAATCCATATGGGTCATTCAGAACAGTTAAAAAACTAACCATTTTTGATTTCAATTAAAA